>NW_006495273.1:8116325-8154218 GCF_000471905.2 Amborella trichopoda | reverse complement strand
TATATATATATATATATATAGTAGGGTGGGTGATATAATACTACTATATATATATATATATATATATATATATATATATGGGGATTGAATACTATAAGACCGTTTAACATTGTTACAAGGGGGCCACAATCTCTCCTAGCCCTTAGATGTCAAATTGGATGGCTTGAGGTATGTCACAAAGTAAGAAAATTTTTGTTTTTTGAACCTTATGTCAGCAACATCAAGTCCCTTTTATTTGGCCAGTACCTAGCCAAGTGTATAACTGATCATCTTCACAGCAAACTAGTAGTAGAAGAAAAGACATGCGTGATGAACCAAAAAAGCAACTTTTCAAACAAGAAACCTACTACAATGGGCAATTAGATCCACAACTAACCCAAAGTAAATTTCACTTATGCCAACAATGGAATGGCTCGATTATTTATTTACACAGAAAAGTTGCTAAAAACACATATGACATATTAATCTTCTGCATTACGAATGAGAAGGGCAATGATATTACAACATTTGCTGGATCATGTTGCTTAGATAAATAAAGGATTAAGAACACATCAAAGTCATTTTCATGATACTCTGCTGAATCATGGTGGCTACATTTGTTTGATGAAGTATAGATGAATCCATATAGAATCCTCCAACTACAATTGAAAAAAGAAAAGAAAAGATAAACCAAAAAAAGGAGATTGATGACATTCTACTCCGGAATTCACAATTCTGAAACATGAAACAAAAGAACCCTTCACAAATAGATGACAAAGAAAATACAACTTCAAGGAAACAAGCCATAACCTGTTGAAACTCTAGTGTTATATTGTGCTAATATAATCTATTGGAGGTAAACGATAAATAAATGACCAACAATGATATGCCAAGAATGAGCCTATGCGAACAATAAAACATGCAATGCTGGATAGAGACATTAGAGGGAAGAAGAAAGCAAAGAATAGGTAAGACAAAAGTCAGCCATGCAGACAGCACTTCCCCATGAGAATGATTCAAAAGTAAGACCAGCCTCCATTAATATAGGAACAATACATATGGCACAAACGTGGGAGAAAAAAGCTAATCTAAGATAAAGACAACACTGTCCCTACGAATGTGACTATATGAGTAAACAGGTCGGCCTATAGTAGGAAAGACATTTTTCTTATGGATTGAGATAACAAACACATGCGAGATAATATTCTTAGTTCATCCTTCTGAAAATGTAGGACCATGCACTGCTGACCATGTGCATCAATGTGCTTGATCCATCGGGAAGTTGGAATTACATAAGAGAAAGCTGAGAACTACAGTATGGGGAAAACAAAAATCACTAGTAGAGTTGGCATAAGCATTGGCCTAGGTGCTTCTTTATAGCTCAATAACCATTACACTAACGTAATATTCATGATCCCTTGATCTAGGCATGAAATTTTTTTAGACATACTATATGAAGAATATTAACTTTAAAAAGTTTTATATTCCCAAAATTCTGTCATTTTTCTTTTTCTGAGAAGAGAAACGGACATAAAGTGTATGTTCATATTACACTGGTGGAGGTGATTTCTTGCACATTTTGGGTTCAAATTTTCATCAATATGGATGAGAGTCCTTACACAGTCACATGCAACATTGAAAAAGCTCAATAGTCCCGCACATAAAACACACAAACAATCATGCACGAAAACATTTTCACAAGGGTACAATGTTTCAAACACCTTTGGAGCATCAAGTTTTTCCTACCTGCAATATAATGAATCACTGCAAACAACACTAACAAAGGGGAAGAAAAAACCTCGCTCGATGTTCTCGATAAAAATAGCAAGACATTTCACATAAAGAATTCAGTCTGCACAACCCAAAAATGTGGTGGGAGATGCTTTATAACAGCCATATCAATTCACTTCTCCATGACACTTAGAAGATGAAAAAGAACTCCAAGGTCCAAAGAACTGAAACTAAATTTCGCGGCATTCAATTGAAAACGAAGTATCCGAAACTAGGATCCCATTGAACAGAAACAAGAGTAAAAATGGGAACAGAAACCATGCCTGAGGAAAGTACATGTTGCTGTGCCCTGTTTCCTTAAACTTTACATTCAAATAGTCCTGGAACACAAAAATTTTACACTCAAAACCAGAACAATCAAAAAATGAAGAGAGAAAAAGAGAGAGAGACCTGGATGGCTTCCCAGATGGCATATCCATATGGGCGTATGACCATGGTACCGCGCACAGGGCCATAGTCGGCGAGCTCGGCCTGCGAGATTACATCCAAATACCACATGTTGAAGTCCTGAGAGCGCGGGGTAATGCCTTCCTGGTTGGGTTTTGGGAGCCTCTCTTCATTTTCCTGCACCTGCTGTTGCTTTTGTGGCTGAGTAGAGAAGCCACTGGAGATGGAGGTGAGGCAACTGGAGAGGGAAACACGACCAGTATTCTGCCGGAAAACAGAGAGAGAGTGGCCGCAAATTAAGAAAGGATTCTTAGAACGAGAGGCGAAGAGGTTGAGAGAGGAGGAGAGGCGAAGAGTTCCCATGGCGGCCAAGAACCTCCGCTCTCTCCCTCTTCCTAGTGAGCCGAATTGGCGCCTCAGGTGAGAACGGCTTTATCCCGTAAAGTTTCATTATTATTATTATTATTATTATTTATTTTTTTTTTTATTTTGGTCGTGAGAAAGGGTGGCAATAGATCCGAACCCAACCCGGGAGCCGATGCATAGACCCGATTCGGGTGTCAGTACGGATTAAAAAATTGGACATGTTAGGGTCCAAATCTTGGACTTGAACACTAGTTTTTGGATGCGGGATTGGGTTGGGTAATATTTTCAGATCACAATATATTAAATGTATTTAAATATATAAATATTTTAATTTTTGAGTCGTGTTTGGGTCCGGGCCATGTACTATATTTTTAACCTGAGTCTAGGTCCCGCGCGACCTTTTTTAGACTGGGTCTGTGCCCGTGCCCGTGTCTAAGTCCCACACTACATTTTTTTATCTGGATCCAGGTCCCACACTATATTTTTTGGTTTAAGTTCGAGCCTCATACTATATATTTTGGTCAAGGTCATTTTTTTAGGTTCAACTCTGGATTCAATCTGACCAGTTTTGCTGCCCCGAAATCGATATATTGTGCTATAGCACCCTGTCTAAAAGCATCCCCTTCCAAAATCCCATCTTGGAGATGTTGGGTTTGGTGATAGCTAAATCACCATACCCATATTTTCTTCTAAAGACTAGGGTATTATGAGAAATATAAATTTGACTGTCTTAGGAAGCAAGATTAGGGTCTTATGAGAAATAGAAAATTGATTTTCTTAGAAAACAAGAAAGTGATATCTTTATAAGAGAGTAAATGAAGACATAATACCCATCCTTTAAGTGTCACCCCTTTAGGGTTATGGGAATGTATCTCCAATACGGAGAGAGACATGGCCTTCGAGAGAGAGGTGGTATTCCCATGACTTTTGGGTTGGTTAATTTTCATTTCTAGAGAGAGAAAATATCTATGTTGCTCTCAAGGTTATCTTTTCGGCAACGGTATTGTGGTGGAAAAGATGATGTTGATCGACAGTATTGCTCGATCAGGAGAACGGGTTTAGAAGGGAAGATCGGTGATGGTCTTTTACTGATGTTTAGAGATAGGTATTATCTCTTATAACCCAAGACTGTAATCTTCATTGTAATAGTGGATTTCTAGTTGCCGAGGTCGTGGATGCAGCCCTATAAGGTGAACCACGTAAATCTTGTATTGTTGTGGTGTGCCTTTTTTGTGTTTGATTTATTTCTCACATTCGATTTATAGTTGTATTCATCTACTTCGCATTCAGCCAATCATGTATAAGATCTTGGGTGGGATCCCGGTGTTTGAGATTCCCGGTTCCGCAAGCTATGGGGTTCTCGAGAATTCTATAGGAGATGGATGTGGGAGCTAAACTTTCACACCAAATAATCCTACTAACCTAATCTTGAATCACTAATGGCATGTTTGGTTCGCGTGAAATTATTTTTTGGAAAACATTATTATATGAAAAAATTCTCTTACGTGGTTAAGTATCGGAATATTGTTACATGAATTAGCTATCAATTAGTGTGAAAAGATGCACTAAGACTAATTAGTATAAAAATATTCCCATACTTAACCACATAAAAAACTCTTTTCATGTGAAAATATTTTCTAGAAAACAATTTCACACGAACCAAACGTACCCTAAAAGAGATTAATTTTACTTTTAAAATTGATTTTCTTAAAATAATTAAAATGAATTGTCCAAAAAGAAAGTTTAGGAAAATTTACACATAAATCCTTATGAAATGTATATTTAGAAAACATTGCAGTTTATATAAGATGGCCAACTTAAACAATCAAAGTAAGACCTCCAAATCCTATTAAAAGATGCAATTCTAGGGTCAGATACTTTTACAATACCCTGAAAATCTGTTTTTTCTAATTATGACATTTATAACTCCAAAAATAGTACGGATCAAGCAAATTTGTGAACATTTGAAAATCTTGAAAATTGATAGTCCAAATAATGTGAAGATGAAGATGCATTACCTTTAAGACTGAAAATCGTATTTTTTTCATAACCATACATCTCGAGGTCGATATAATCAATTAGAGATTACGGTTGGTAAAGGTAGGGCCTGGGCCAAGCCAGCTCGACTCAACCCTGACCTACACGAAAAGGCCTTGAATCTATCAAAAGTAAATATAAATAAAAAGTTAAAAACTGGCTGGGCCGAACCAAACCAAGCTGACCCTATTGCACCGCATAGCTAGGCCCAGTCTAGCCCTGCCCTCAGATCATGGTTGCCCGGCCATTAGCCCACATTTGGTGGCCTTGACCCTAGTTTTTTAGAGCTGGGCCAAGCCAAGTAACTCATTGTTAGCCCAAGTAAGAGTTTCCCATAGTTAGAACAACCTTTTCCAATGAGTTTTTTGAGGTGTGCCTCTCTTATATAGTATAAGGTATACGCCTCATATAGAACTCTTTCCTTTAGAGTAAGGACTGCTTATTTTCTAATTTATGCGAAGGCCCCAACACTTTGTTTCGTTTTTTCTCCCCAATTTATCCATAGTTCATACATTCCATTTGGGTATGTGAAGATCTATTACCTGATAATAGATTACAAGGAAATCTGACATTTACACTGCTTGGGTACACTTTAATGGTAAGAAAATGGAAATAGATTATTCGATGTTACATGAGATTTCCTTAAAAATAACGAAATCTATTACGTGCAGTGAGGGGTGAAAAATCTATTGTGATGTTAACGAGTAATCTTTGGAAATCTTTCGTGTGCGTGTCTCTACCATATCCCCGCTTAAAAAAACATTTCCCTCTCTCACGTATACGCTCTGTTGTATAATTATTAAGGCAAGTAAAAAGTGAAAGTAGGGGATATGAAAAGGGGAATCCAAATTGATTTGAACAGGTGTACGAGGAATACCTAAAGGCATTTTTTGATGAGAAAATGAGAAATTTATTTTGACAATGCTTCTTAAAATTATGGGGTTGAAGCAAACATTCTTTTTATAACTCATGATAAGGAAATTCTCCCCTCCTCATTTACACTAAAAAAAATAAGTGATCCAATAATGAAGTTGAATATGAAGCCTCATTGCCGGCCTCGAAATGGCTTATGAAATGTGTATTTAGGACATGGCCATGTTGGGGGATTCACAACGGGCCATCAAATAGTTGAAGATGATATATGAGGTCAAACTTGCATAATTAATGGTTTATTGCAATACACAAATAAGGTTATCCATATTTGATGAGATCAATCTCATGCATATTTCCTCTTGGTGCAATAGCCAAGCAGATGCTTGGCTAGATTGAGCATAGTTATGACTCTTCCCACCAAGCAACCCATACAAATCCAATTTCAAGAGAGGTGGATTATACCACTAGATGTAGCAGTGAATGCAGATGTCTAGCACATCGTCGAGGATGATTTCCTCCCTAATCTTCAACATCACTAAGTCTAACGGTTGATGTGTGCAAAAATTACCATTAGTGACTGGTGGTAACCTTTGTCGGGGTACATCCTTCTTGGATGACTTCCAACTAATTGAAAAGAGAGAAATGCCTTTATGAGGCAATATATCAGATACACTTGCTCAATATAACCCTTTACACACAGTCTTATGATGGTATTCTCCTTTGATGTCTCTCTCTAAGATGAGGCATAATAAGATATGGACAAGGTGCATGCTGACATATGCAGGATGTATCAATCCAGCCCAAAACTTTAAGATCGACTAAATTTCCTTTGGTACTACTGGCCCTCCATGGCCTTTCCAGTTCTATTCTAGTTGGAGAAGGGTAAATGTGTCTTGTCAGGTACTCAGGCTTGAGCCATATTCCACTATTTCTAGCTTGTTTTTTTTCTCAAGTATAGTTCCTCAATTCCAAACTATATATCAAATCCAATCAAATGTCAGAACCTCTCTGTTCCAATATTACATCATAGCCCTTTGCTGAATGGGGGAATGGATGTCATTGGCCCAATGACCCGATATCTTGTGGCGATCATTCATACATTATTGTCACCACTAATTACTTTTTTAAGCGGACTGAGGCTTCCTTTGAAGAAAGTATCTGGAATATTTGTCAACATATCATAAGTACGTTTTGTGCACCGGAACCCATAATTTCGAATAGTAGGTCGCCTTTCAAAAAACCATATTATTAATTGTCTCAAGATTGTTTCATATAGTTTCGAAGTATTCGTCCATGTACAACCTAGAACTAATGGGTTCGCTGAGACATTTAATAAGATCTCGTGTAAGATCTCAAAGAAAACAATTTCTAAAACTCACATGGAATGTGAAGTTACCAAAAGCTTTGTAGGCATACCACATAATGGTTCGAATTGCAACTAAGACAACACCATATTCTCTATCTATCGGTGGGAAATGGTGTTACCATTGGTAGTTGAACTCTCCTCTCTCAAGGCAGTAGTACATTGTGAATTATACTAGCAAGATTATTGTTATTTGTGTTTTGAAGATTTCAAAGTCATGGACCAAAAACACCTAATGTAAGAAAGTAATTTCTAAAACTGGAAGAGATTGCAATGCAAAATTTACCAAAACCTTTGTCAGCAAACCACACTAATCTGAATTACAATAGAGTCAACGCCACATTCTCTCTTCTATGAGAAGGAAGAGATGTGCCATCAGAATTCGAACTCCCCTCTCTTAAGGCAGAAGTCCATTGGGAATTATGTCAGCAAGATTGTCGTTGTTTACATCTCGAATAGTTGGAAGCTATGGACGAGAAATGCCTTATGAATCTTGCATGAATGCTTTTGATGAAAGTATGACCACTAGAACAAGGAGATTTAATCTTGGCCATAATTCAACCCATCCTTATGGCAATACAATCGCATCGTAGGTTCAAACCAAAGTGGGTAGGGTCTTTGATTGTTAAGAAAGTTTATTCTAGCGAAGCCTGAAGGGGAAAAAGGCTACGCTTTCTATTAATTTTCATTTTCTTAAATCGTACCATCCATTAAGCCCCATGCAACTGTAATATGGTTTCTTAGGGGAGCATGATCATTGCTTTGGTGGGCCACCTTGACTATTCGTTACTCGTGGTCCACGTCGCATGACCTTGAACTACTCGATTTTGTGGTCTATGCCTTGGTACACACATACACATATGAACCTAAGCCAGCCCCTACATACGGTCCATATTGTAGGTCTTGATCTATTTGATACAATGATTTTCCTATGCAATGTGCCCAAGTAGAAATCCCTTAATCATATAAGCATATGCATTTGTGGGCTTCATGGATTTTGTAAGGATTTGCGCTCATATGAGTTTGCATTGTTTTTCTTTACGTGTTGTAATAGTTCATAGGCAATGTTAAGTTCTCATTCTAATTATACACAAGGGCAATGTTAAGTACATTAAATAAATTTAAAATTGTGTAATGTCCTAGTTACATGATATTAAAATGCAGGGTCTCATCACCATGATTGAACTCCCTACCTTGAGGCAAAAGTTCACATTAAAATGCACGGTCTCATCACCACGATTAATAAAGAAAAGTGCATGGTATGGCCACAAGATGGTAAACTGCAACTGAGACGCCAATCAAGCAAATTTTTCTTTTTTATAGATGCTAGAATGGTTTAGAAGATTACTTTTATGATTTTTGACATGTTTAGGGGGTTCCAAATAAATAGAATTCATAATACTATTGTTGTGTGAACTTTAGTAGGCTATGCTATAGACCATCAATAAAGCCAACATTATGTAGATTTATCGATCAATGAATCAAAGAATTACAATTAAAATTCATGAATTTCAGATGTTTATAGAAAGTTCAACGAGTTGTGCAGCAAATTGCAGTTTTTAAAATGGGCGCAAATACGAGTGATAAAATGGCAATAAAATGTTTTTATTTTAATCTAATAAATTTTTATAGAATTCTGCGGGATTGTGTTGAGAATCTCCAATTAAAATTTCATGGTCTTTAGATATTGCTAGGGGAAATCAAATCGAAATTAATTTGCTATCAAACTGGAGAATGAATAATGCTAAAAACATGGTGGTTTACTAAGACCCCAATTCATCTTTGTAGTGAACTTTGAAGAAATACTCGCCCCTTGTTGTGAAATTATTGATTTTGTGATTTTCAACCTTCAAATTAATGGGGGTCTCTTTTAGAGTGATTTAATGACATTAGAGAATGTTTCTACAATGTTCTTTAATCAAATTCAAATAAGATTAAGCCCTAAATTAATGAAATTAGGATCAATATGAGAAGACTTCCGTCTTTTGAACACCAAATCAAATCTTTCTGAATATGGATCTCACATGGTATGATTCTATATAGTACTAAAAGTGATATTTATATATACGAATTGTCTACAAATAGACCATTTATCTTTTGTGCATGGAAGTCACAATCATTTTCACTCATTAGATGTCAAATTGGATAGGTTGGGGTGAGTCACGAAGTCCAAGAAATATTTTTTGGAACTTTGGATCTATTCAATGACACTCTTACAACCACTCTTGTTTTTTGCTAATTCAAAGTTTTGACTTGAACTTTCCTACTCACCAAAAAAAGATCTCTTTTAGGAAAAGAGCTCGGGCTTAATTGGTTAATGCTTGATGATTTGCAACACTACGTTCTAAGCTCAATTCCTACCAAAGGTAGTGGCCTCTCCCCACTAACTCACCCAAAATAGAAAAAGAGCCCAGGCTTAATTGGTTAGCACTTCACGATTTGCAACGCTACGTCTTAGGCTCAATTCCTACAAAGGGTAGGGGCCCTCACCCCACTGACTCACCCAAGAAAAAAAAAAAAGGATTTAAAGAAAGCGTTCTGGATATATTGATCTTTGTATATCTAGGAGATTGAGAGAATCAAACCAAAAACTTCAGGGCAGAAGCTAAGGCACTATACAGAGAGAAAGTAGCAGTTTGACACCCTCACTTCATACACAAGATATCCAACATCTATATCAATTCTAAGGTTTGATATTCGTAGAGTCTTCTGAGTCTTTGTACTCATGGATCAAAGGTGTTCCATTCTTTGTATAAAGTTGGCTGTAAATGAAATGTGCATACTTATGCGATTTTATACAAGTGTTTGGTACATTTATTCCTTAATTGTGTGCTATTTTTTTTTTTTAGAGTCATATTTATTTAAAAATCTTAAAGTCTCATGCATTCAATGGTTTGCACTTATCCAGATATATATTATGACATAAGTGTTTTTAGCTAGTATATTTCTAAATCTGGAAGGGAGCATTAACATATGTCCATCATACGTGTGACTTGTGTAGACAGTAGCAACAAGTACGTCGGAAATATTGTTGTTATGTGGATGTTGATTAAGCAAGTTATCTGGATAGTAGAAGGTTTATTACATGTTATGTATTTATGTTTACTGGAGCTATAATTAATTGGAGGTCGATGCTACGACCCACATTTGCCTTATCTACAACCAATGCAGAATACATGGTCGTTACAAAGCAATAAAGATGACATTTCATTTAGAAGGTTTGTAAGTGATATGAGCTTAGAGCAAGATGGAAATATTGTTTCGTGTGATATATCACAATACTTTGGATGAAGATCAAGTTTATCAAGCAAGAACAAACATATTGATTTTTTTTTTTTTTTTTTTTGAAACTTTCAAATATTTAGTGTAGAGAAAACATAATGCACTTAACAAAGCATATTGATGTTAGCTATCATTTTATCAATGAGACAATAACTTCAGGTGATATCTTGTTGCTAAAGATTGACACCCAGAAGAACAGTGAATTTAATATTGATGAAGTCAGTACTATTATAGAAGTTTAAGTGACGCTCATATTTTATTAGTATGTTGTTGAAGTGGGCGAAGTGGACCAAATATAGAGAATATGATAAAAAGGAGTCTCTTGAAGAATTAAAGCCAAGGTGGAAACTTGTTAGGGTTGTCTTAGATTCTAAGCCATGTCGCTTGAGAGTTAATTTTAGGTTTTGTAGCTTATAAGATTTGCTTTCCTATTTGTGGGGAAATGAACAATTAATCTTTAGGATCAAATATCTTCCCATAATATATTCCCATATCTAACAAACTAGAGAGTAGGATATGAGGTGATTATGTTTATCTTTTGTTATGGGAAGGTAAGGAGAGTGTCATATTAGTCTCTATTGAAAGTTTCTATCTTTGATAAAGTTGTCATGTAGAGAGAGGTGTAAAGAAAGCTCGGTGTGTGTGCAAGGGAAATAAAGATTTCATAAAAGTGAAAAGAAGTCCATATAGAGTTGAGAACCTTTGTTAGAGATTGAGATTGTGTTCATGTTCCTTTTCAGATAAGAGCTATCCTACTCTTCTTTTTCACCTTGCATAATGGAAAACTATGGATTGTCTTCATCCATGGACATAGTCATATTTGTGGTAAACCATAAGAGTTATTTATATTCCTTCTTGCATTTTTTTTTTCTATTGGTTTTGGTCGTTGTTTTTTCATTTTTTGTTTTTGGATAATTCATTGTCTCACTCTTTGATTTGCCAAAAACCAATTTGTTGGATTTTAGAGCTTCCATATACATTAAAATAAGCCATTTAGGGTTGAAAAACAAAAACACTTTAATTTTTCATTCAAAAAGTCCATGAAGTTGTTACTAAATTGAAGAACATGTTGTGAGATTTTAACCGTCCAAAGATCGTACCATTTTGTCATTTCGTTTGGGAGAGACAGTGGAAAGAGTACAAATAAAAAATTCGGAAAATGTTCCATGTTCGTACATACATGCCCAATGCATCATGCTATGGGCAACTTATATTGTGCCTTTTACATGTGTGGCCCTAGTCGAATCTAAATTTTATTCGATTTAGACGAGTTTTAACCGTTTTGATCATTGAAATCAACCTGTATTAAATTATAAATACCCAATTTTATCTAGTTTGAAAATAAGGAGCATGCATCAGGGGATGTAAATGCTGACACAGGGATGCACATGCTGACGCGACTAACATCCATCTCAAAGATGGATGTGAAAACTTGGGGGTCCCACTACCACCTACAAATTAATGGTGTATAAAGAATAAATAAAAAATATTAATTTTTTAAATCTTTTTCTATTTTTTTTACATTCACATTCACCAGGATGTAGATTGTAAACACCAAAATTTTTAAGATCCAAAATGCCTAAGATGGATTTCAGAGTGAGGATTCATATTGTTGGGTTTGGTAATAGCCAAATCACCATACCTATATTTTCTTTTAAATATTAAGGGTTTTATGGTAAAATAAAAATAGACTTTCTTGGAAATAAGAAAGTGATACTATCTGAGAGACTCAATGAAAACATAATATCCTATCCTTTTGAGAGTCACCCCTTTGGGGTTATGATAATAGATCTCCAAAAAAGAGATGTGTCTTCAAGAGAGAGAGACGTGGCTTCTGAGAGAGAGGTGGTATTCCCATGAGTTTTGGGTTGGTAAGGCTTCCACTTTTAGAGAGAGAATCTCTCGGTTGCTCTCGAAGTTATCTTTCCGGTAGCGGTATTGCAGTGGGGAAGAATGTATTGATCAACAGTGTTGCTCAGTTGGGAGAGTGAGTTTAGAAAGGAAGATCAGTGATGGTCTTTTATCGATATTTAGAAAGAGGTATATCTATTGTAACCCAAACTGTAATCTTCATTGTGATGTTGGATTTCTACTTACCGAGGCGGCGAATGTAGCCCTATAAGGTAAATCACATAAAACGTGTGTTGTGGTGGTGTGTTTTTTTATGTTTGTTTTATTTCTCACACTCGATTTATAGTTGTATTCATCTATTTCACATTTAGCTAATTATGTATACGATCTTGGGTGGGATCCCGGTATTTGGGATTCCCGGTTCCTCAAGCTAGGGGTTCACAACAACCTTACACATATGAATAGATGTATCAGCCGACTCATAGAAACCTTGTCCTATCTTTGAGGTCCCTGAGCTCTTTTCCTATCCTAGTAAACCCTAATTCCCACATATTGCCCCAAAAACCATTTTTGAGTATCCTATAACCCCAATTAGGCCTAGTAACCTTGAAAGCCCAAGACCTAGTCCTAATCCTAATCCTAATTTTTCAGTGATTCGTACTTTAGATCTATCGTTAAAAGCTCTCAATCTTTAAGATCAAACTCCAAGCTCCAATTCTTTCCCAAATTGGATAGGACTGACATACAAATTCTACAAGTTAAGTCCCAATTTTATGTGCAAAGGTTGTGGGCTCAATTTGTTATGTTTTCCATCTTTTCTTTTCTTTTTTTGGATAATTCAGTGGGGATGACGAGCCCCTATCCATTTTTTTAAATCATTAGTGGTTTTTTAATGTGTTAGGTGAGAATAGAAGCTTCGATCTTAGATGGGGCACCAGTTGTGCTTTTTAATTTGTTAATTTTACATTTTTCATTTCTTAAACTTTTATAATTTAGAGTTTTAAAATTGGTTTTTATTAAATTTTTTAGTCGAGATCTAGCCAGTGCAAGTGGCAGTTCAACAAAGAGCTATCATAAGTTTATAATTGTAACTTGACTGGATCCATCTTATTCAATATTTTCAATAGTAAGATTTCCCGTAGTTTCTAGGAAAAATTATGGATACTTTTCTCAAAATGAATTTTATAGACATTCTATGCCTCCAATACTTTTAGTATTACACCCATGACCCAGTTACTATTTTTTTTTGCTTTAACCCCTTAGTAAAAAAATAATTGTTTTAAAAACTAAATTACTCTTGCCCTCCTTACCTTACCTTTTAAATCTCACTCTTTCTCGCTCTACCCGCACTCTCTCTCTTTACGTGCCATCTCTCTCCACCCTCTCTTATATTGGTGAATAGAAGTTCATAAAGAGTTGAGAAAGTTTGTGACAGATTGATATTGTATGCGTCTCATGTTCCCTTCTAGTTAAGAATTATTCTGCTGCTCTTCTTTTTCACCTTGCATTATGAAAACTATTGATTGTCTTCATCCATGAACGTGGTCATCTTTGTTCTCTATATTCCTTCTTGCATCATTTTCTTTTCTTTTTCTTTTTTTTTGTTGCTTTTCGTTATTATTTTCTCGCTCTTTGTTTTACCCAAAATCAGTTTATTGGATTTTAGAGCTTCCGTATTCATTAAAATCAGCCATTTAGGGATGGAAAATGAAAACTCATTCATTTTTCATCCAAAAAGTCCATGAAGTTGTTACCAAATTGAAGAACATATAGTGAGATTTTTAACGGTCCAAGGATCCTCTCATTTTGACATTTCATTTGGGAGAGAGTGGAAAGAGGAGAAATGTAAAATTCCCAAAATGATTTTACAAAATGATCATAAAGCTATGCCTAATGCGTGCCTTGGACTATTCATATCGTACCCTTAATATGTTTGGCCCAGTCTATTCCAAATTTTATTCGATTTAGATAAGTTTTAGCCATTTTGATCTTTAAACTCAACTTCTATTAAAGTAAAGATGCCCAATAGTATCCAGTTCGAAAATGTGTGGCATGCGTAACACATTGATTCGACTAACATCCATCTGAAAGATGGATGCTAAAAGTTGTTGATCCCACCACCACCTACAAATTAATGATGTATAAAGTATAAATAAAGCATATTATTTTTATTTTGAAAATCAATTTATTGTTTTACATTCACATTCATAACGGTATAGATTGTAAACACCAAAAAAATTTTAGATCCAAAATGCATCACTAAGATCGAATTCAGAGAGGACTCATATGAATAGATGTATCGATCGACTTATAGAAATCTTGTCCATCCAATTTAGAGGGAGATAACAATAATAAATAATAATAATAATAATAATAATAATAATAATAATAATCATAGTAATACTAAATAGTAATAGTAATAGTAGTAGTAATACTAATAGTAATAATAGTAATACTAATAGTAATAATAGTAATACTGATAGTAATAATAGTAATACTGATAGTAATAATAATAATACTAATAATAATAATAATAATAATAATAATAATGATAATAATAATAATGATAATAATAATAATAATAATAATAATAATAATAATAATAATAATAATAATAATAATAATAATAATAATCCTAAATAGTAATAGTAATAGTAGTAATAATAGTAATAATAACAACAACAACAACAACAACAACAACAACAACAACAACAATAATACCGATTGGTATCAGAGCCAAGTTATCAAATTCTTTATCAGTAATATTCTTTTAGAAGATACTTTAGTCTTAAAGTACAAAGTACTTGATAAAATATCTCATTAGAGGTTAGTCCGAGAGTTGAGACCATTTGTCGCCCAGACCCGTTTTACCGCTTCAAGCCAGGAAGAGCCGCTTAGGTACCAGGGATGTAAGAGGCTGGCTAGAGTACTCATCCGTAACCCTAAATAGAGAATTTTATCAAAACTCTGTCTAATAAGACTTTAGCCCCTTCTAATAACATATTAAGGATAAAGAATAAGGAAGAAATAATAATTGACGATATAGAAAAACAAATACAAACTAGAATATAAAGTATGATAGATAAACCTAAAGAAAAAATAGAAGAAAGATAAAATGTTTTATTTAAACCACCGCCTACTATTAATGAAGAAAGATTCCATTTAAAAGGAATTAAAAAGAAAGAAGAAAATAAGGAATTAGTAGAAGAATTAATCAAGAAATTATCTCAGCTAAACCTTAAAGACAACAAAGGAAAAACAAAGATAGTCAAGGCCGAAGCTCTAGTCCTTCAAGAAGAAATAATATCTAATAATGAAATAAAAAATATAGAAGAAGCATTCAAAGAGGATGATGAAATAAATAGAATAGACTATGGGAGAAAATGGAGACCAATGGCACAAACTATAATGTACCATCCACGGCCTACTCCAGTAGATATCCAATTTGAAGACGATCTTGTCTCTCATACTGTGTCATATTCAGGTAGAACCATTGTAAATTGGAATATCGATGGTATGTCTGACCATCAAATCTTAGATATTATGAAACACATTACCATGTATGCTACTGCTTGCAAACTAGCAGGAGACCATGATCAAGAAGTAGCAAAGGCCATTGTCTGTGGGTTTACAGGATGGCTTAGGGGATGATGGGACTTCCATATAAGTGAAGCCACCAAACAACAAATTATGAATGCTACTAAGCAATGGATAATAAGAAATGAACACAATCAAGATGTACCCCATAGTGAAAATGATGTTGTAAATACACTTATATACACAATAACTCTACACTTCGTAGGAAGTACTTCCCTATTAGACGTTAGATCTGAAGATCTTTTGTCTAATCTTCGTTGTCCTACACTATCTCATTATAAATGGTATAAGGATGTTTTCTTCTCTCGTCTTTTAGCAAGAGAAGACAATAGTGCAGACCATTGGAAAGAAAACTTTATAGCAATATTACCTTATCTATTTGCAGAAAAGGTAAAGAATAGACTTAAAAATAAGAATGGAAGAATTATATCATACTCCTTGTATACCTTAGGAGAACTTTCGGCAGAAATATGTGCAGAAGGCTTAACTTTATGCACAGACCTTAAATTGAGAAGACAACTTGATAAGCAAAGGATGACTGGAAAGAAAGAATTAGGTGATTTCTGCGAACGATTCGAGTATAATACAAGACCCTTAGTAGACAAAGGATTTAAATGAAAAAATAAAAATAAAAAATGAAAAATAGACAGAAATAAATCAAAAGATAAATTTATAAAAAAAGTTTGCTCTTAAAGCTAAAAACTTTGCATATACTACCAATCCTGCAGTTTTAACTACATTAATGAAAATATTTAAATGTTTAAAGTGTTGTTGTATATCTTCGGAGAATACTTAGACATCGTCTATATAGACTAGCATGAATTTAGTATAAGGATTAAAATCTCATTCATTATTCTTTGGAATTCAGAAGGTGCATTTTTTAATCCAAATAGCATTACATTCCATTCGTATTGTCCAAAAAGTACATTAAAGGCAGTTTTATATCTATCTTCTTCAGCTATTTGAATTTGCTAGTATCCTGGTTTTAAATCGAATTTTGAAAAGATACATGCATTTACTAATCTATCAAGTAAATATTTTTTATTAGGTACAGGGTATCTTATCCACTTTAATACTTTATTCAGAGGTTTGTAATTAATTACTAATCTTGGCACTCCTCGTTCTTTTTCAGCAGCATTTTCTACATAGAAGGCTGAACAACTCCAGGGAGATGAGCTTTTCCGAATCAGTTTCTTTTGGAGTAGGGCATCAGTTTCCTTTATGCAAATGTTTAGAAGTCGTGCATTCATTTATATGAATCTTGCTTTAGTGGGTATATCTTTTTCTTTAAAATTTTATTCATAAGGTAATTTTACCATATGCTTTTTCCTATTCCAAAAAGCATTTGGTAAATCATTACAGAGTTCTTCTATTATTTGTTTTTTAATATTTTCTATTTTTATTATATTTTCAGGTATTACTAATTTTTGTGCAATTATTTTATGTTTGATTTCTGCTCTTAAATGATATAAAAACCTCTCTTTATTATCTATTGTGGTTTTAACATTATTAATTTTTTTGACTTTGAGTTTATCAATAAAATCAAATTTAACAGTATAATTTATTCCCGTACTATCAATTGTTAAAGGGTAAAGCAAATTTAAGAAAGGTGTTCCAAGGATGACTGCTTGACTTAATCCTTTTACCATGATAAAGGGCATTTCAAAGCAGTTTCCATTATTATATATAGCTGTATTTGATAATTTGTATTTGATTATCAATTTACCCCCATCAGCTGTATTTAGTATTTGGGTAGTTTTATGAAAATATTTGGTAGGTACAAGACCTTCATTTATACAGTTTAGGTCTGCTCCTGAGTCTATTAAAGCAAGAGATTGAAAGCTGTATTCCTTATCTACTATTATTCTTATTAACACAAACCATTTTTGTATTATTACTCTATCTAAAATATTGACGTAGTTATTTTCTTGTATTTTAGAAGTTTCTGGATTATCCTTTTCAAGTGTTGGTGTAAGGGTTTATGGGTATTTAATAGATTATCAAATTCTAACTCATTATTCGAATCGATATCAGATTCAGTAAAATCTGTAGCCATTTCCAGAATTCTAATTCTGTTTTTTAATTGTTGAATTTCTGTTTTGACTTCATTTATTTCATATTTTAGGTCAGAGATAGTTGGTTCTTTTTCTATAATATTCTTCTTATTAATTCTTTTGAGTATTTCATGTAAACTGTATTCTTCATGTGGTTTTATTATAAAAGCAAGTTTAGTTTTTGTTTTTGCAATATTTATTAGAGCATCTCTTTTGGCTTCTGGGTCTGCTAATTTATCTATTAAATCTATAATCAAATTTTCTTCATTAGTTAAAGTATTAACAGATTTACAGATACAGTTTTCTAGATCTAGTTCCATATATGAGTCGGAGCTACTAAGTATTAAATTCTCATCTTCTAAGTTTCCTATTAGGGAGCCATCACTAGAAGTATCAGTTTCAGATTCATCTCCTTTTAGACAAATTATATTGAACACTTGTTTCTTTATTTCTTCATCTAAGAGTAATGCATTTATTTTCTTTTTTACTTTACAATTATTTTTATAATGCCCAACTTTCCCACATTTATAGCATACAGGTATTTTTCTTTTCCCTTTATTACCCTTATTGTTTTTAGCTTTAGGAGCAAACTTTTTTATAAATTTATCTTTTGATTTATTTCTGTCTATTTTTTATTTTTTATTTTTATTTTTTCTTTTAAATCCTTTGTCTACTAAGGGTATTGATTTATACCCGAATTGTTCGCAGAAGTCACCTAATTCTTTCTTTCCTGTCATCCTTTGCTTATCAAGTTGTCTTCTCAATTTAAGGTCTGTGCATAAAGCTAAGCCTTCTGCACATATTTCTGCCGAAAGTTCTCCTAAGGTATACAAGGAGTATGGTATAATTTCTCCATTCTTATTTTTAAGTCTATTCTTTACCTTTTCTACAAATAGATAAGGTAATCCTGCTATAAATTTTTCTTTCCAATGATTTGCACCATTGTCTTCTCTTGCTAAAAGATGAGAGAAGAAAACATCCTTATACCATTTATAATGAGATAGTGTAGGACAACGGAGATTAGACAAAAGATCTTCAGATCTAGCGTCTAATAGGGAAGTACTTCCTACGAAGTGTAGAGTTATTGTGTATATAAGTGTATTTACATCATCACTTTCACTATGGGGTATATCTTGATTTTGTTCATTTTTTATTATCCATTGCTTAGTAGCATTCATAATTTGTTGTTGGAAGTCCCACCATCCCCTAAGCCATCCTGTAAACCCACAGACAATGGCCTTTCTTGCATCTTGATCATGGTTTCCTGCTAGTTTACAAGCAGTAGCATACATGGTAATGTGTTTTATAGTATCTAAGATTTGATGGTAAGATGTACCATCGATATTCCAATTTACAATGGTTATACCTGAATATGACACAGTATGAGAGACAAGATCGTCTTCAAATTGGATATCTACTGGAGTAGGCCGTGGATGGTACATTCTAGTTTGTGCCGTTGGTCTCCATTTTTTCTCATAGTCTATTCTATTTATTTCATCATCCTCTTTGAATGCTTCTTCTATATTTTTTATTTCATTATTAGATATTATTTCTTCTTGAAGGACTAGAGCTTCAGCCTTGACTATCTTTGTTTTTCCTTTGTTGTCTTTAAGGTTTAGCTGAGATAATTTATTGATTAATTCTTCTACTAATTCCTTATTTTCTTCTTTCCTTTTAATTCCTTTTAAATGGAATCTTTCTTCATTAATAATAGGCGGTGGTTTAAATAGAACATTTCGTCTTTCTTCTATTTTTTCTTTAGGTTTATCTATCATATTTTCTATTCTTGTGGTTTGTCTTCTTAAAGATTGTAGGTAGAGATTAGTGTAATTATTTTGTTCTATAATATGAGGGATTAGTTCTACTATGTGAGCATGCTCATTTGAAATTTTATAAGGGGAGGCTTTTGCTTCTGGCTTCTCCTTATTTATTCCTTTAATTATTAGGTTTTGTTCAGGAGGGTGGATATTGTATATTTCTTTACCTTTAGAAGTATAATATTTTTGATATTGGACTTCTAAAGTATTTAATTCAAAGTTTGGTACTGGAATCTCTTTTTCTTTTAAGGTTGCTATTAACCAAGCAAAGAAACTTATTGTCCGTTTATTCTTTTTTAAGAATTTATTATATCTCTTGTGGAAGGCATTAATTAATTCTTAAGAAAACTCTTTCACATACCAATTTCTTATTTTAGTATTTTCTTCAGAGAGATAATCTTTTTTAAAAAATTCTATATCTACTTTTTCTTTTTTCGGGAGGGTTAAAATTTGAAAATCAAAATCAGATATATGTGATTCTGGTTTTGAAGGACTAGGGTCAAAAGGTTTATATAAAGGTCTCTGTATATTACTAGTACTTCTACTTAGTCCTTGTATTATAGGTTCTTCTCTTAAAGAGGAAGTAGAATGTCTAGATGGTATTAATGGTTTTTGTGAGGGCTTTATTATATTGTCATCATAAATGTTTAACTCAGTTCTTCTATTAGAACTAAATTGTATTTCTATCTCACCATCTGGGTATTCGATTATCTGATCTGGATGTTTATTGACAGAGACTCTATAAGGCTGGTTTTCATTTTGGATTGACCAATTTTCTGGAAGGACAATTTGGGACCAATCTATAGATTTTGGGATGACAGTATTTGATTTTTCCATATTGGTTTGAAAAAACATTGTTTGTCCCTTAGTATCTACTTGTAAAACATTTGGACAGAGTGTATTCATCACCTTATAACATATTCTATAAATTAAAGCTATATTTTGGGATCTTGGATTCATATCGAATCCTTGAGTTTTTAAATTGAGTGTGAGTACTTTTAGTAAATTTGGATCAGTTAATGAAACCGAGAAATTGGGAAAGCAATTGAAATATACTGGGCCACTACATAGGCTAGATTTCACTACTCCTAGTAAAGAATCTATGAATTTATTATGTCGGCTATCTTTGAGGCATAATAATATTGAATTATTGAGTCCAAGTCTTGTAAGAGGCTTAATAGCTATTTGTATTAATCCTATGTGTAAATTTAATTTTTATCAGATAATAATTGAAAATTTTATAATAATTGGAAATTTTTATCAGATAATAATTGGAAATTTGTATCAGATTATGATTGGAAATTTTTATCAGATAATAATTTAATAGCTATTTGTATTAATCCTATGTGTAAATTTAATTTTTATCACATAATAATTGTCAGATAATAATTGGAAATTTTCTTGTTCACTATTGACAGATAGACTTTGTTCCACCGTCTTTATAGCATATCCAGTTTTAAGTTCAAAAGTGCCTTTTCTATAAATGTCTGTTATAGGGACTTTTGGTATATCCCAGTTTTGTATTTGTTTTTCTATATTGTCAATTATTATTTCTTCCTTATTCTTTATCCTTAATATGCTATTAGAAGGGGCTAAAGTCTTATTGGACAGAGTTCTAATAAAATTCTCCATTTAGGGTAACGGATGAATACTCTAGTCAACCTCTTACGTCCTTGGTACCTAAGCGGCTCTTCCTGGCCTGAAGCGGTAAAACGGGTCTGGGCGACAAATGGTCTCAACTCTCGGACTAACCTCTAATGAGATATTTTGTCAAGTACTTTGTACTTTAAGACTAAAGTATCTTCTAAAAGAATATTACTGATAAAGAATTTGATAACTTGGCTCTGATACCAATCAGATCACATGATCTATTTTTTACTATTATATTATTAATTGGACTATTCCAAAATATAAGCACACAATTATTAATAGAAACAGGGAAAAAGGAGAGATGTCTATGACAAGCCAATTTGTATAAGTCAGATTTCTAATTTTTACCGATAATATGAACTTTATTTGCATGATGAAAACATTATAATACTTTGATATTTTATAGATACAAAAGAGAGACTTACAATTTACAAATACAAAAGCTAGTGAACAATTTCCATTCGGTAGGGCAGTAGCTTGGCAAATTATCAAAATTACAATCACACATTTGCAATTTGGATGGTTTATAATACACCACCCGATATACAGGACTTATAAGTCAATTAAATATATATGTAAAAAAAAGCAGAAAAGAGAAACAAAAAGTAAAGCAGGGAAACAGCACAGAGGAAAGCAGAGAAACAGCAGAGAAGGGAAAGCAGAGAAACAACACAGATAGAATGAGAGTTTCAGAAATGTCACCTGAAGACTAAGACAGATTATGATAATATTACTACAACGAACACAAAGAGAAGTATATTTGATTTCTCGAAATAAGGCAGGCTCCTGGCTTAGTTCAAAGAGAATTAGAATTCATAATTATCTTGAGAGAGAGAGAGAGAGAGAGCTTATAAGAGAGAGAGAGAGGGCTCTTTCTTTCGATGCCCGGTAACTGAGAGGTCCCCTCCTTATATAGGCGAGGCTGGGAAGGATTCAATAATTATGGGTGCCAGCTGGGTACCAGCGCAGAAGCTGTGATTTGATCTTCTGTCGGCCATAAGATCTGAAGGAATCATGTGTCGGCCAGCTATTTTGGACTGATGCGGGATAGTGGATAAGTGGGTGCCGGCAGACTATCTTGGACTGATGCAAGATAGTGGACAAGTGGGTGTCGGCAGACTTTCTTTTAGATTAATGCAAGACAGGTAGCATCTTCTACAGGACGGACAGGTGGCAGCATCTTCTACAGGGCGGACAGGTGGCAGCATCTTCTATAGTATTCGAGACAGTGGGTATCTTTATAGGATATGACTAATTTTGTCGGCAGATATTTGCATATTTTGGTTTTATTATCATTTTTTTGGGTCGGGTCCTCGTGAATTATGGCATTTGGGAGAATTCTTTGTCTTCTGTAGTGTTATCTTCATTTTGGGAAAAGGTGGTCATGTCATCTGTTTCTTCTTCTAGTATTTGTAGAAGTTGTTCTTTCAGCTCTTCTTTAGTAGCCTGAGGGTTTTGCCGTTTCATTTTATTCACATATTCGGCAAAACTATTGGGTATTCATCATGGTTTTGATCTAGGACTTTTTTCAATTTAATATTTTCAGGAGTAAGAGATTTAAAATAATAGCCATTCCACCATTTTACAAATATCTTTTTACCAATTTTTGGAATATATTCCCAATCATTCGTCAAATTTTTATATATTGCAAATTCCCATTTCATAATCTATAGGACTTGATAAAGAGCCATGAAATATAAATAGTAGTCTATATTTGGATCTTTATTATTATATTCCACAAATTTTTGTTGAGATATCTGAATCTGGTCAGAGAGAATCTGAGAACCAGATCCCCAAATTAAGAACCAATTTCTGAACCAATTTGAAAATGCCTCAGTAACTGGCATTTTAAACTGAATAAACTAGGTATGGGAATTATAATTATTTTGGATAGCAAAGACTTTATGCCAGGCGTCAATATATTCTGAATATTTAAAATATTTATTGGAAAATTCTGGCCCCTGCAGTTTTCTGCTTCTGGTAGGGTCTAAGCCCCATTCCTTGTATGATATTATTTTTTGTATTTGGAGTTTTGAGTAGGCTATTATATTAGTATTTTTTTGGTAGAAATGTACCAAAGATATTAAGCCTGTCTCCAATAGAATTGCCTTATACCATTCTCTGGTTTTGTTACCATTAGAAGAGTTTAAATTGTTCATCAAGTAATAGTTGGCAATGATTTTTGGATCTAGGATGACATGTTTATCTTCTATTAAAGAGTCTATCAGAAAGGTGGTTTCAACGAAAGCAGAGGTTTCAACGGAGGAAGTTTTATTTGGGTTAGGAGGAGAGTATTCTTGCGCAGGTCTTTTTACTAACTGGCTAGGAGAATTATATGGGTTTGGTGAAGGAGGATAACTCCTTATCAGTGAGCCAGAAGATATTGATGGAACAATTTCCATCTTTCTTTTGTCTTTATTATGAATATTCATATTCATTATTAGCTGCTGTTGTTCTTCTCTATCCTGATCCCGCTCCCCCCTGCAAAAATTCGCGAGTTAAGAAGTCGGGAAGGAAATTAGAATATCCTTTGAGGTGTTCAATAGAGAAATCAAAGGAAGAGAGAATTGCTTGCCAGCGAGCAAAAATCTATTTAAAGACTAAATTTGGAACATCTTTGTGTAATATATCTTTAGCTGCTTTGCAGTCGATTTGGATAAGAAATTTTTGATTTAAAATATCACTTTGAAATTTAGTAAGACAATGAACAATGGCTAATATTTCCTTCTTAATAGTAGAATAGTTTTGCTGAGTAGGATTCCATGCTTTAGAGGTGAAACGAATAAGTTGTTCTTTATTATTTATTTGTTGTTTTAGTATGCCTCTTAATCCTAATTCTGAGGCATCACATTCAATAATTTTAAAAGCTGTTGGATTAGATAAAGCAAGGCAGGGTAATATTTTGACTTTTGCCTTTATTACTCTTACGGCTTGTGTATGAGCATCGGTCCATTTTGAGGGATTCTTTTTTAGTCTATCAAATAGCGGTTTTGCTATTATAGCTAATTTATCATAGAAATCTGATAATAATAATAATAATAATAACAATAACAATAAAAATAATAATAATAACAATAATTATAACAATAACAACAATAGCAATAGCAATAGCAAATAGCAATAACAGTAACAATAACAATAACAATAACAATAACAATAACAATAACAATAATAATAACAATTAACAACGATAACAACAATAGCAATAACAATAGCAATAACAATAATAATAATAATAACAATTAAAAACAACAACAACAACAATAGCAATAGCAACAACAACAACAATAGCAATAGCAACAACAACAACAATAGCAAAAACAACAACAACAACAACAATAGCAAAAACAACAACAACAATAACAACAATAGCAATAACAACAACAACAACAACAACAATAGCAATAACAACAACAACAACAACAACAATAGCAATAACAACAACAACAACAATTGCAATAAAAACAACAACAACCATAGCAATAACAATAGCAACAATAATAACAATTTAGAATATAGGCTCTATTTCAAAATTAGAGAGGATTGACGTGCAAATCCTAGAAGCTAGGTCCCCATTTTAGGTGCAAGGCCCGTGTGCCCAAATTGTTATGTTTTCATTCATTTTAATTTTATTACTTTTATTTTTTTTATATTTTATTTGATTTTAAATTTTTATAATTTAGAATTTTAAAATTGGTTTTTATTAAAAAATTTGTCGAGATCTAGCCAATGTAAGTGGCAGTTCACAAAGACATATCATAAGTTTCGAATTGTTACTTGACAGGATTCATCTTATTTAATATTTTCAATACTAAAATTTCCCTTAGTTTCCATATTAATTTGGAAGGGAAGCCTCAAACCTTCCTTCTCAGGTTTGGGTCTAAACATATCCTATGCAAATTGAAATTCTCGCAAATCAGTCTTAATAATTACTATACTCTTAAAAAAATTTGTTCTTAGAAAATCAACTAAGGAAAAATTCCATATGGCTAGTAGATTAGCAATATAAGTTCACAACGTTCTCTACGTGAATTCAGGATATGATTTCAAATTGGGGAAAGCATTCTATGTTCCCTCTACAACATAGAAGTTATATCCTCTCTCTTATCCAACCATCCATTTTTTAATGGAGGGTTAAGATTGCTCCAATCACAATCCTGCGTCTTTACACTATTTTATTTTTAATTTTTTTTCTATATACTATTTTGACACTAAATTTTGGACATCCATTCCTCTATTAAACTCGCACTAACGAAAAAATATAAAAAAATTATTTTCAATAAAATAAAATGATCAAAATACCCTTGAAATTTTCAAGGGGTGTTTTGATCAAAATATTATAATTAATATTTTTTATAGGTGCGTCCCGATGAGAAGATGTCACGTACCAAATTTCATATTCAGAAAATTTGTATTTAAAAAAAATATATATATATTTTGAGACGTCGGATATACGATTAAACGGTGAGTGGCTCTCTTGATAAAAAACTGGACCGCTGGATGGTAGGAGGAGGATAGAACTTCTATGCCGTAGGGAAAACATAGAAAGCTTTCCCTTCAAATTATCCTTCACACCAACCATGCTTATTCTTTCCATGGCGTGATGCTTGTCCTCCATAGAAAACTTCGTATTCTACTTCTCAAATCTCTATGATTAAAAAAATGAAAAGAAGGGAAAAGCGAGGCTCTAAGGAATCAAATTAGAGCGCACATTAAAATTTTCACTGGATTTGATGCCCAAATATCTTCAAATTGATCATCTCGACATCACGATGCATGAACATGAGAAAAGATGGATTTCAAGTTTTAGAAATAGTGCATCTTGTAATGCATTTTTAAACCGTCAATTTTCAAGATTTTCAAGTTTTTATAGATCTGCTCGATCTACACTATTTTTTAAACTTGAAATTTATAATTAGAGATAAAAATATATTTTAAGGCTATCACAAAGATTTTTAGTATTTCTCGACACTATTTAAAAGTGAGCTTTACTTTGATTGTTTAAAGCCTTGGCTCTATATAAATCGCATCCTTTAAAAAAAAAAAAAAAATCATTACATTAGATTGAAAGGTGGGCGGCCTAATTCTTTGAAACCGCCGAATCGCACAACTACCTTTTTCTTTTTCTTTTTAAAATTTGAGACCATAGACTCAGCTGAACAAGATGGGATCCCAAATCAAGCTCGGCCCAATAGCTACCGTGTCGGCCACCCGATCCATGTTTTAAAATACTGTTCGGACCCTGAAACACGGTAGAGAAGCACTCATGTTCAGCCCCTCTGTAATGCTGGACCTATCATTTTCATGGGACATACTTTCGACAACACTATAAACATAGGAAGGTGGGAGGACATGTCACTCAATCATTCCCCCCCCCATGGGATTCATAACATTAATTCTCATTTGTATGTGGCACAAGAAAGTCAAGTTCATGCTGTTACTTCTTTATCTCTCCATCACTTTCTCCAAGGACTATGTAACTCAAACTTGATAATAGCTCTAACTATTTTTGGGACATTTCTTTTCCCCAATGGTTTTTTTAGTTTTAATTTCATTCTTTCATTAAAGAAATTTTTTTATATAAGGTGTCAACTTTATACCATTGAAGTAGGGTGCGCATCAAAAATCATCTAGAGGAGAGCGTTTTGATGTTGGAAATTCCTCCAATTGATAATCACAACCTTGAGATGTATGGGCTTGAAGAAAAACAAATTTCAAGTCTTAAAATTAATGCTTCTCATAATAATTTTTTTTGTACAGTCTATTGTTTATATATTTGCTTAAATTTAAAATTTCACAGCTAGGGATCGAAATAGATTTGCAGTCCATCATAAGGTTTCTGACAATGAAACTATATCTCTAGGAAATATATAGAGGTGTGCCTTACTTGCTTGTATCCCATTTAATGTTTTGTTTATTTCATCAAAAATGAAGATCAACCTCCATGGATTTTTTTTTCAGAATCTTAACATAGAACTTTTATTATTTATTACTTCCTGTAAACGAGGAACAACGTTAACTCATTATGCATGCCATGTAAAGGTTTTAAAGATTTTATCTTATACGTGATTTGCATCGTCCATCAACCTTGATTAAGATTTAAATTAGGTTGAGATAATTCTTCTTGCAGCATAAGGTTAGGAATAAATCAGAAATTGGGCTTGGATTTGAGTGGTTAGCAGATAACTTTTAACAATGCTACATCTCAAAAAAAAATAAAAAAATAAAATGATGCTTTGACTAATGATTAAGATAGTACACGACAGACATGCTTCACATAGAAATTATCAAATCATATTTAAAAATTGAACTATTTAACATTTCATCCATATTTCTTGAGTTTTAGGTACACAATTGATCAAATTTCAAATGTCCCATCTAATAACACATTTCAATTGTCCCATCTAATAACACATTGTTATGAGTTTTCAAATCTATCAAGTCTCACCTTAAGTGAAAAATCAAATAATACAACATACAGATTTCTTTTTTCATTTGGTAGGCCTTCATATTCAATACAGGCCATAGCAAATTCATATAATGTGACCCTTCACCTCCCATGGCTAATAAAATTAGGTCGACATTGCACATGGCCACTTTTGATATCCTCAATTTATGACATGCTAAAAAAAACATAAAAATATTCTAAAGAGGGGAATGAGCCTCCCAATCTTTTCCACAACATCAAAGAATCATAGATATAATATATTGAGACCATGGTCAACTAAGATTAATGGAACACGATAAAGAGCATGTTACATCACAAACACGATGGTAGGGGTCAAAAATGGGAAGGACGAAAGATAATGTTGTGTAATGGGGAAGTGCAAGTGTGTGGAAGAGAGGCTAATTGAGAAAAAGGCCACGCCACAAAGAGCCAAGATTTGGGTCAAAAGAAACCATCTTCGAATAAGCACAGGGGTGACCCCTCTCTATCTCATTATCTTTTCATCCATCTTCAACCTTCACATCTGTTCATTGACCTCATTGCACCACCTCTCTCATTCTATGTTAGCTTCAACATTTTATATAATGTATACTATGCTCCTTCAAGACCATTATGTCCTCTCTCATGACCTACTTAGAAGATTTTTTTCAATCCGAAATTTTAGGAGCCACCTATAAATCACTCTATGATTATTTAAAAAAAATAAAATAAAATGTAAGTTGTCTAGTACTTAGATGTCGCCGCCCTCAAAAAATTGGATGGTTTCTGTTCAGTCTTAAGGCATTATTTTTTCAATTGCATGGAGAGTATGACTTGGTAACTTTTTTATTGAGGTTCTATGGGTTGAAGATGTTATATCTCAAAATTTGGGGTCTTGTAATTATTCTTAGATTGAATTTTACTTGAAGGAGTAGATGTATAGCATACTCCCACGGGAGTATGAAATCTTTCGGCATATTTTATATTGCACCAAAAAGCATACTCTACAACGCTTGGCCCCTATGGCCCGTTGATACTTGAGGGGCAACGTTGTTCCTTTATGGACACGTTGCTCTTTCCCCTAGATTGGCATTGTAGTTATTCTCTCCACTGACTCGTATGATGTTCTAGGCTTCCTAAAACGGGTAATTTTAGTATAAGGATGAGGTTTAATATTATGAAAATTAAACTTTCACCTCGAAACTCAATTAGAGAAGGAAAAAGTTTATACAAGGGCAGGGCTCTGAACGATCAAATTAAGGCACACCTCCAAAATTCACTAAAATAAGTTGTTTTGATGCCGAAAAATCTTCAAATTGATCATCCCGACCTCAAGGTATATAGAAATGAGAAAAAATGGATTTCAAATCTAGGAAATAGTGCATCTTGTAATGCATTTTCAAACCGTCAATTTTCAAGTTTTTCAAGTGTTCATTGACCTGCTCGATCTACATTATTTTTGAAGCTTTAAATTTTATAGTTAAAGATGAAAATAATTTTTCGAACCATAATAAATATTTCCAGTATTGAAACAGTATCTTTCAACACTGTTTGAAAGTATGACTTACTTTGATTGTTTAGAGCTTCGGCCTTACACAAACCACATTATAGAATAAATATTCATTACTAGCAACTCTGATTATGGAATTTGATTTTATAAAAGTACAGCAGATATGTAAGCACTCAATAATCAACATTCCAGACAATGTATTAAAAGAAACATTTCCAAGGCTTGAAATCTATTTTATTTTTCAAACATAATTGTCGAGGTTTGGTTGATCAATCTGCAGGTAACTAGTGCTAGAACTACATTTTGGAGTGGTAGTTCTGAGGAGCAGCTTTACTTCTTCTTCTTTTTTTTCTTTTTTTTTTGTAATTATTTATTTATTTTTATTTTTTATGCCAATAAAGTCTAAGCCTTGCATCAACTTTTTCCTTCTAAATTAGACCATGTATATTGGATGAGGTTTTTATAAGGCGTAGGCTTTATGAAACAAAATAATGCCTCATCTCAAATCCTCATCCGGAAAGTACTTGCGACAATAGAAATCTCTATCATAGCTCTAAAATCAATAAAATTTGAAACTCAAATGGTACAAATCTTGTGGATTTGTGAACATTTATTTTTAAAGCAAAATGGACGGTCTAGATAATTTATTACAATAAACATTACGTTTAGAGCTTGAAATCTTAAATTTTTTCACAACCATAATATTCCAGTCCAGATGATAGATATAAAGGTTTTCCAATGCTTGACTTGCAATGTTCGATGAGTTATGAAGTGAGGATTACTTATTTTCATAAAGCTGTAGCCGTATCAAACCATGTTTCATGTAGTTTTCCCGCAATGAGGTGTAAGGCTGATATTTTGGGCATATATGGGGCCCTTTATTTGGCATTTGGAAGACAAAAGGGCAATGCTTTCTTGGCAACCCCATCATCAACTCCCCCTATGTGAGGGAGGAGCCCAGTGAGAGCAACTAGTGTTGTTACATAAGGGCATGGAGAGTGGCTAGGGGACCCTCTTAAGGTTGCCCCATGCCCCTTTTTTATGAATGAAACCCAACATCCATCATTGGACCTAAAACATACATACAACTCAGGTGATGTCGATACGTTTGAGACAAAACAGTGGTCAAAAGCTTGCCATGGCTTGGAGCCATTTATTTAGCTGTCCATTTACTATCAAGTTTTGTCTTTTGTCCTTGTAAATACATTAAATTTCATTCTCATTTCACTTTATTTTCTTTTGGATGCCGTTTCTATAATGCTTAGGGTTAGTAAAAACAAAGTAAAGCCTCACCTCAAGTCCTCCTTCAAAAACCACTTTGGGCATTAAAAATCAAGTCCTCGTTCAAAAACCACTTTGGGCATTAAAAATCTTCGTGAAGGCTCTGAAATCAATTTCTAAGATCGACCGTAAATTTTGAAGCTAAAGAATAATACAGATCTTGTTGATATGTGAATAATTATTTTTAGGGCAAAGTAGACAGTTTAGATAATATATTACAATATACATTATTTTTAGGACTCACAATTCTATATATATATATATTTTTTCACAACGATAATGTTCAAGGCCAAGATGATCGATGTGAAGGTTTTCGGCCCCAGAACTAGAAATTTGAGTGGTTGTGAGGTGAGGCTTTACTGTTTTTTATGGCGTCGCAACCCCATCAAAACATTTTCCTTTTCTTTTTTTTGGATTAAGCACCTTTTTATTTCCCCATAATATTCTCCTTTGCATGACTCATCCTGGGCATCCATATCCATTTTTAAAGGTTAGACCATCACGGTTTGAATAGTCATGCTCTAACAACCCTCTAATGCAAATGAAATCTTAAAGTAGTGCAATAAAATCAACAACTTTGGACTTGTGCTTCACGGCTGCATCACTAACTTCCAAGGGCTCATTCCTAGCTATACATCTATACAATTAAAAAAAATTATCAATAACTTTAAGTATGTGATAACCCTCAAAAGAAAATGAGTGGGGATTATTCAAACCTAGATTGAGGGTTTAGTTGTACTGTACCGGCAATAGAATCGTATCCTTATCAATAAGGCAGCAAATATTGACAATACGAGTCATTCATAAGAATATAATTCATCAATGTGGGATAATATGTTTAATTATAATTATTGGGAATCCACTAAATAGTACGTTATATGTTTAAATATAATTATTGGGAACCCACTAAATAATTCATTACTCCAATGTATCAGCATTTCACATGAATATGGGTTCACAAAAAGAAATTGACACATATGTACACCATTTAAACAAAGGAAATTCTAAACAAAATTAAGCATTTATGAATTTTGATTTCAAGAAAAATGTCAAGTAATACCTAAAACTTTGAAGTTGTCACATATTTAGTGTGTTAAGACGCACAAAAATTGTTGTCTATGTTGCCTTAAGTGGCTTCATATTAGGGCGGGCAATGGGCCGAGCGGTCTAGCCAGACCAGCCCTAAAAAAGTAGGGACTGGGCCACAAACTGTAGCTCGAGGTCACGGGCTAAGACTAGTGCAAGCCCAGTTCGATCTGGCCCTCTTTTTTTTTTTTGTTTTTGTTTTAGTTTTTCTTCAATCTTTTTTGACCAGCATGTCAATGTTTTGAAAAAGGAAGGATATTTTGGATAGTTTCCAAAATGTTCAAGACCTTTTACCAGTGGTTCGGGGAGAAGAATGTGCTTGTTAGTTGCGAGTTGTCAGGGGATATAACTCTCATGGTGAAATCTTATACACCTATCAAATATGACAATGCCATCACTCTATATCCCTCATTTCTTACGGTAGAGAGTATAGTGAGATCCATATGATCATGCAAAAATCTCTTGCCCTAAGTATCTATCACTGGATGGTGATGAAGCGATAGTGGGACCCATCATCGTCAAATGTGATTGACCAGGTGGTAAGCTCCATTCTCTTTTTTTCTTTTTTTTTGATAATTCAAGAATTGAACTTGAAATATAGCACTCTTAAATGTGAGCTGCTAACCACTCAAGCCCAAGCCCAAGCTCAATTTCTAAAGTGCCACGCCTTATCCATCATTGTCCATCTTTTGCTTGAATGGTGATCGACATTTACGACTAAAAATTTCTATGAATCACATTAAAAGCTTCCTTATCATAATATCAATTATTTCTCTCCACAATTATGTTGATTTCCCCCAAGTGATGTATGAATTAGATAATTGAATCTTTACTGCTCATCAAGCATCAAAACCGATGGTAAGCATGATCCTCAACTACATTTTCTTCAAATATGGTTAAGCACCATGCTGAAGGACAGTTAGAATGGAGCTAATTGCAATTAAAATAAGGCAAAAACACTTGGACAAGGTTGTTTTGCACATGGGTAGTCGTACATCACATTTGTTTTACCACACAAGCATGTTGTGACAAGCAATATATTAATTCTTGAAGAGATAAATCCTTCTTAACAAAAAGGCATCATTGGTTTCCTTTTCTCCTGGCTAATAAAATTTGTGGATCCTGTATGCAACTGGGGTTTCTCTAACCCAATATTTAATGATGATGAAATATTGGGTTAGACTCTAATCCAATATTTAATGATGATGAAATATAGAGTAAATAATAGAGTTTGGAGAATGATGAGTCACTGTTAATACAAAAAGAGGGGCAAGGACATGTTTCCCAGCTGTTTCTTACACTAACAGGCAAGTAATCATCAATTGTAGTACTTCCTTCCTGAAAAACTCTTTAAGATAATGCAATTCAACGGGTTTAGCGTGTGTGGAAAGATAGAGAATCCAACTAAATAAATGGTACGTTTAGATTTTGAGAAAGAGAGAGAGCAACATAACGTGCTGTATTGTCAGATCTTGCGCCTCAAACATGGTCGGTAACTGTGAAAATATTTTTGTGGAAGCATTTTTCTTTTTTGACAAGGATGCATAAAAACGGAACTTCACACGTATTGTTATGAAACCCAGTTGTTACCTTCTTGAGCCCGATTTCTAACGAAAGTATTTTTATTTTTGTGGGAGATAACTCTCTCATGTGATATGATGTGGGAGCTTTTTTTCGATCAAATTGGTGTCGTGTTTTATAAGTCCAGCGTTTTCAAATATTTATTTTACGAGGAGAGAGTAAAATTTGCAATTAAAGAGAGATAGAGCACTGTTGTAGCACATGGTATTGTCAGATTTTGTTCGGATCGCTCCACTCTCATCAACAAAAAAAAATAAAAAATTAAAAATAGGGAAGAAGTGTAGGGGACTGGCAGTTGTAGAGAGAAAAAAGAGAGGGCGGTGGGTGGAGACAAGAGACGAGACAAGAGGCATTGGTGCGTAGCCCCAGCTGTCGGGGGACACCCGTTATCGTCACCCCCACCCGTGGGCCCAAACGGTCCAAATCCCCCCAGGCAACGTCCCACACCTCACCTCACCCACCGCACCCAGCGCCGTGCTAACGCACACCCGCGCTCGCGCCCAGGCTCTAAGCACCGACAACGCCTGTCCTCACCCCCAATAAAGGTCCCCCTCTCTTTCTCTCTCTACTTTTCTTTCTCCCATCATCTCTCTCTCTCTCGCTCCTCTTCTCTCTCGATATCAGTAAAAAAACGCGCTTCCACAAACACACCATGTCCCTTCTCTTTATGGCCTTGCGACAATGCACCCATAACCCCCAGATTCCTTTTCCCCCTCTTTCACTCCCCTCCTTTATTCCCTTCTTTATTTGTACAATTGATAGGAGAAATTGGAGGGCCCCTAATTTCTTGAATTGCCCATAACGCGTATCTTAGTTGTGAGTGTGGTTATTTTACTTGAGAATATTTTTATGCATACTCTGATGGATATGATCACTGTTGATTTAGCCATCCGATCGGGTCGTGATTGACTGAAATTGGGACCGCTGTAGGAAAAAGAGGCCTGGGTTACCTGGACTCGCCCATTTGGCTTAAAATTTTATCCATGTCGTTCTTTATAATCGTAGTGGTGATTTAAAAAACGGATCAGCGATTCTGGTCAGGTACTTTAAAAACCGGTTTGAATCGTCATTTTGCTATGCCGGAAACCAATGAACTAAATAAATAAATAAATAAATAGTGAACCAAAAAAAAAACCAAGTACATATCACCGTTTTACTTTAGAGTTTAGAGTTTAGACCATCACCGTTTCGTTTTATTGTGCAGGACCGTCAATTAGACTCAATCATTTTTTTATATATAAATAGCACTTGAACAAGATGGCCTATCCACCAATCGAATCCGCCGATTTAGCGATTTTTAAATCACACTGAATCATAGATATATCGCAAGGAAAAATATTTGCTCCGCGTATATAGGCGCTCCGGTCCGTTAGGCCTACATAGATGCTCCCATCGCCATCGTGGGGGTTTTAGGGCATGCGTTTCGCCCCTACTCGCATTCTCTAGAACCTGATGGAAAGCCCATGGAAGAAATTGTTAAAAAGAATATTGGAAAAATACTTTCTTTTTTTTTTTTAAATGGAGTTCGTCAATTTCATTGGTGGCTAGGTCCATCTCTCAAAGTACCAAAAAAATCATTTCTTTTGATCGTTTATTCAATTACAATCAATCAACCTAGGAAAGTTGGAATTAAACACTTTCTTATAGGGCCTAGTTTTAACTCTATTTTCTATTTGAATGAATGATTTGTAGGCAATGCCATTTTTCTCTACTCAAGTGTTTTCCTTTCTTTTGAAAACCATTTCATGATCCTATTCAAACTGAATAAGAAGATATGTGTGCCAAATTTGAAAATTTTAATATAAAGGTGCATCCTTATACTATAGAAGTAACGTACACCTCAAAAATTCAGTATAAAAAAGTATTTATATGTTGGAGAGCCTTCCAAATGATCATTTCGACCTCAATGTATATAAATAAAAAAAATAAAAAAAAGAATTTCATGTCTTAGAAATATATATCTATTTTCAAGATTTTTAAAATTTTTATGGATGTGTTGGATCTGCATATTTTTAATTTAAATTTCCTAATTAGGGTGAATGTGGATTTTCAAGCCACTATAAAAGTGTTTGATACCAGAACTACATCGTTAGATAAAATTTAAAGGTGTGCCTTACTTTCTATACTATTAAGGTGGGCATCAGCTTTTTCCTTTTGTTCAAGTTATACCTACCGTTGATGGTTCTCTCTTATTATTACAAGACCACTGGTACAGACGCTTAATTTTAATGTTACAAAAGCTTGTGGAGGTTATTTAGTCACCAACTCATAGATAGGGGTTTGCTGAGAATTAGGAAGAGACCTTGGCCCACTTCAATTGTCTTAACATCGCACTAAGAAAGGCATCTTTGTAACCTGGGTCGACCCAACCCGACCCGACCTTGTCTTAAAGACCCATCCTTGTCATAAAGATGAATTTTTGATCTAAAACTTTGGAGATTCGTGATCTAGACCATGCTGATCATGAATATGAAAATAACAAAATTTTCGAAGTTTAAAAGATGTTTTTTTGGTGATTGTTTTGCACCGTCTATATATATTTGGGGTTTTGTAACTTTGTATGAGGTTAAGGCCCTAAAACATCAAAGACGCACCTTTAAATAGCGTAAAAAGTGATTTTTCAATAACAAAAATCTTTGTGGGGACCTGTAAATTTATTTTTATATCTAATTACAAAATTGAAATCCATTTTTTTAAAAACAATCTTGAAAATTGACGTTTCAAAAAATGCGTTACAAGATACACTATTTCCAAAACTTGAAATCCAATTTTTTTCTCTTGTCCATGCATCTTGACATCGAGATGATCAATTTGAAGATATTTGAGCATCAAAACAATATCTTCTAGTGAAATTTTCGTAGGGGGCTCTAATTTGATTGTTTAGAGCCTCGGCTCCATGTGAGCTTTTTCCTATACATAATAGCCATCCACAGAGAGAGAAAGAGATAGAGATTAATTTGTAGAGTTATCCCAGTTTATATCATAGTTCGCAAGTAGCCGATTTAATCATGATTTTTTTTTCAAAAAATTGGCCCTTGTTTGAAAAATGATTTAATCTGTCGGTAAAAATACACGATTTTTTTATGAAGAAGTTTAAAACGTGACTTTTTCAAAATTTGAAAAAATCGTTTCAAATTTTTTTTTCAATTAATACTTTGATTTTTTATGTAAAGTACAATATCTTTTTCCTGTGTATTAAATTTCTATTTTTATTTTTATTTCTATTCTCCTTAAACTTTCTTTGGTCTCTCCTATGGATATGGTGTGTAATTTTTTCGAGTGGTTATGGGTAGATCATAGTTAACAAGTATGGGGTAGACTATTTCTTTCTAGAAAGATGAAAGTTGAATTCACCTACCTAATACTTATCTTGATGAGTAGGATAGATAACTCATTTAGAGATATATCAAATTGAATATTTAAAATTTATATTTATAGGGAGGTCATTTTTTTTACCTAGTGATATGTGTAATTAGAGTTTCAAAATTTCTAATATTTTAAACATATCTAATTTTTTGACTCTGATTTTTTTCGCATATATTCATGAGCTCTTTACATGAAGGATATTTGTGGATCTACAATTTTTATTCGATTTTTTCATCCGACTTTTTAAAATAAAAATGATTAGCTTCTAAATCCATGATGAGCCGATTTATTGATAATCCTCGACTTGCTGACTATGGTTTATATACAACTATGGAGTTAGTATGAGAGTTTATCCGGGTTAGAGAGAGAGAGAGAGTAAGTAGCTGTGTTTGTAAAGAGAGAGAGGGGGTTACTTTTTAAATGGCAGGGGAGGGCCCCTCTCCCCATCTTCACTTGCCCCAGCCAAAGTGTAGGTCAGACATGTGTAGCTGCTGCTACATAACCCATATAAATAAGGGAACCCTCCAACTCTAACGCCCTCCAAAACGCAAACCCAAACCCAAACCCAAACCCAAACCCAGTCCCAAACCCATTACAAATAGAAAAGCCCATTTCTCTCTCTCTCTCTCTTTCCCATGGGTTTTCCAGTGGGCTACTCGGAGCTGCTCCTCCCAAAACTCCTCCTCAACGCTCTCTCTCTCCTCACCGTCCTCCGCAAACTCATCTCATGGATTTGCAGATGCCTTGGCCTCAACGACTTCCTGGATTCCGCCAACCCCCAAATCGAACGCCCAGTAATCTCCCCTGTATTCCCCTCCGTCTCCGCCATCCTCATCCGGGAAATCCTACCCGTAGTTCGCTTCGAAGAGCTCACCGATGCTTTCCACGCGTCCGAGAGCTGCGCCGTTTGCCTGTACGAGTTCGAGGGGCGGGAAGAAATCCGACGGCTGGCCAACTGCTGTCACATATTTCACCGGAGCTGTCTTGACCGTTGGATGGACCACGACCAGAAGACGTGTCCGCTTTGCCGGACACCGCTCGTCCCTGAGGACCTTCAGGACGCCTTCAATGAGAGGCTTTGGGCCGCTGCCGGAATTTCGGATTTTTTAGGGGAATATTCCGGTCTCTCGTCGTAGCAGAGTTCTAAAGACCCAAAAGTCAATTGTGAATATGAGAAAGATCAAAAAGCTTTTATTTATTTTTTTCTTTTTTCTTTTTACGCCCCTCTTTTGCTCCTTTCTCTTTCTTTCTCTTCATATTTTCAAGGCAATGAAATTGAGGGAATTTTACAAGGGAAACTGGATCTCCTTGTACAGCCTGCGAGAAATGTCCAATTTCTCAATTAGTAGTGAGAGAGAGAATGAAATTTCGATCTTGTTCTTTTGTTCAATTTCTCCAGATCAAAAAAAAAAAAAATACAATCCTGTTCTTTTGTTCCTTCTCTGTGTGTGTGTGTGAGAGAGAGAGAGAGAGAGAGAGAGAGAGAGAGAGAGAGAGTAAGTACACTACGTTAGTTATTAGAGTCGCCGACTAGTAGTCGAGAGGGAGGTAGTTAGTTTAGAGTTGTTAGTTGGTTTGGTTTAGTTAGTGTAGGT
>NW_006495273.1:8103014-8116083 GCF_000471905.2 Amborella trichopoda | reverse complement strand
TTAACGTTAAACGTTAACGTTAACGTTAACGTTACGTTACGTTACGTTACGTTGTTCGTGTAGTAGTAGTGAGGAGAGAGAGAGAGAGAGAGAGAGAGAGAGAGAGAGAGAGAGGGAGAAAAGTTTCAATCCTGTTATTTGAATGCGCCCATGAATGCAGAGGGAGAGTTTTGAATGTATTGTGGTTTTGTATTGATGGTGGGGGGTGGATTCCTTATTTTAGTAGTGGGTCGGGTCCGATGACAGTATGGACTCACCTGGTTAGCAGATCTGATTGTCGATGTGCAGCCCTCTCTGCCTTCTGCACATGGATTGGACTGCTCTCATAGTACAAAAAGGTTATGTTATAGCATGTAAAATTTATTCAAAATAAGTGATATTAGTTATTCAATACCATTGCTCATATTTATTCAATCTGTGTTTTTTTTATTTAGAAATCTACAAGACAAAATCGTGGCATCTATTAACTTTATTTTAGCCTAGAGTTTACCCTATCAAGTATTTAATATAAGATAATACAATAAAATTCATATTATATTTAAACTTGCACCCAATATTAAATAGTTGAAATATGATATGTATTTTGTTGAATTTAGGTTTATTAAATATTTGGCAGGGTAAACACTAGGTTAAAATAAAGTTAATAGAGGCCACAATAAAATAAGGACCTAGTTTCTATACGGCCAAGCCCGCATTGGTAGAAAAGCCGGATGAATTTTAAAACTTAATTTTTAAGGATATGGAATGGAATGGAATGGAGATAAACGAATATAAAAAAATAAATAAATTTTAAAAATTAAAAATTGTAATTCTAATAGACGGCCAAGGCCGCATGAAACAAATTTCAGGTTTCTTGCAGTGGGGTGGAGAAATGATGAAATTGAATAAGTTGTGGTACTCACGAGAGCATAGATTCCTTGGGGGTATTGGGAACCGCCAACAAATGAAATGAAGATGGGTGAAAAGAATTTAAGTGAAGTAATTTAATTAGTGGAATAGAGAGAGAGAGAGGATGGGCCTAACGCCGTGGCATGAACATTTGCCAGCTGCCATCATTTAGTTGAGTACGTTACGTCCATTCACGATTTATGGATTTAAGGTGTGTCGTCTTCCTCCAATGAAAGCTCGCATGTTAGGGTGTGATCCGAATTTGGGCTGGCGATGGGGAGGTGGCTCGGCCTCGCTGGGTGGGCTTGGCTCTAAATAAGTAGGGCTTGGGCCATAAAAAGTAGCCCAAAGACCGGGGCTGTGCCTAGCTAGGGCCAGGATGGGCTTGGTCTAGCCTATCTACGCGCTTTTTTTCTTGACTTTTTTTTTTTATTTCCACCTCATCTGTTTTGGTCCAGTCTTGCCTTGGGCACCTTTGGCCCAGTCAGTGCCGGCTTGGGCTGAAGCTGTCTTGTAAAGGCAAGCACTTGGTTAGAGCGGGGTAAGCCCAACGGCTTAATCTGAATCAGATTGTTCTTGTGATACGTGGATGAACCATTGCTAGCTTTTTAATTTTTTGACATGTATGATGAGCCTTGCTCCTTGAGAACCCAATCAGCTTGGCTCATTGAACAATGTGAATGGTCATGCGGGTTTGACTCTCTTGGACTCGTATGCTCATCTTGAAATCGCCACCATTGGTTCGATGAGAAGCATTGGCAAGGACTTGTGGATTGGGAAGCGTTGGATGTAGAGAGCAAGCATTTTGATGCATCGCAGTTCTCAATGATAAGATGGAGCCTCCCAATGCATCACCTGCTAGGAAACGGCTTACTATCCTCCTTTGCAATAGTATGGGTTGGACACCACTCCCTCCCAAACAGTCTTGCAGGATCATTTCTCATTGTTCACATTGATTCAATAGGCCCAATGGGAATTATCAATTATCTGGTGTCTCATAGAGGATGTAGTTTTTATATTGCCTAGAAAACAAAGTAAAGTCTCCCTTTGAATCCTCATCCAAAAAGCCTTTCAAGCATCAAAATTCTCCATTATGACTCAAATCAATTTTCAACACCGATCATGAATTCTTAAGCTCAAAAAAAAGTATAGATCTTGAAGTTCTATGAAAACTTATCTTTAAGGCAAAATGGTGTCTAGATATTGTGTTGTAATATACGTTATTTTAATGGCTTGAAATCCTTTTTTTTTTCATGGCCATAATGTTCAAGGTCGAGGTCACTGACATGAAAGTTTTCCTATATTAGGACGGTAATTTTTTGTGAGTTTTGAGTTGAGGTTTTACTCATTTCGATAGGGCTGCAGCCCTATGAAAACATTGTCCTTCATTCATTAAATTTTGCAATCAATGTTAGCCCGAGCCTTGACTCGCCCGAATCAAACCCTATAACATCTATGCTTGAGATATTACTACAAAATTGGAAAAAAAAATTGAAAAACAAGAAAAATTGAGATTAATTTTAAAGATGAAATGTTTCTCAAAAAAAGATGTTTATTGGCACCAAAACATCGTAGGGTATCGAAAAAAACACCAAAAAGTTTCAAGCCAAAAATATTATTTTAAAGCCACTAGCCAAACAAATGATCATAGGGTTACTGAAGAGGGTTGAATCAGATCTTATGAAACCAATGTTCAGCAGATTTTGGGAAAAAAAACGAGGGAGAACTTGCTAGAATGGTGGATAGATTAGAATTTGTTCCAAAAAACTATTTCTTCATTGGAATTGAGGATTTTTGGGCCAGATCTCACTATCTTTGGTCTTTTATCAAACAAATAAAACTAGGGATCTTGTAGATGGCTGAAACACTAACGAATTGCAATAGATTTTAATGGATTTGAATGAAAAATGCGAGAGAAATCCCTGCTTAGGCGGATTTGTTTAAAATGTAGCTATATTTACAATAAATCTGTAAAGTCCTAGGTTTTGTTCCAAATAGATCGACGATAGATGGAGTTGGATGAAAAAAAAGAAATAATACAGGCTAATAAGTGAAAAAATGAGAATGAGGCTGGGGTCGTGGTGGTAGCATCACTTGTGCCCCAACTAAGATCTCGACTTCCATTATCACCTAACCCATTAAAAAACCACTTACTATTTCAAAAACAGGTAAATACTCGTCATCACTATTTCAAAAACAGGTAAATACTCGTCATCACTATTTCAAAAACAGGTAAATACCAACGGTGTGCACCATATTATGTACACCTGACTCGGGCTTAACTCGCCTGGCCCACATCGCGAGGCTAAATAAGTCAGCCGAATGCTGCTCGTTATAATGGGACTTACATGCACACAATGCATCTCCACCCTCAATTTGTGGATGGCAAAAAGATGGTGTGAGGTAGGTGGGCCAGCCTTTCTGTGACACCAGCTCTCCATTTTTAAGGGGTTTAAAATCATAATTGGATCGATGCACTCTGTACGATTCAGAGCTTTCGACTGATGTACAAATACAAAAGGAAATATTTTTTGAAAAACTAGGAGAAATAGGCTATTCAAGGGTTCGCTATATAGGGGTGGCAATGGGCTGGGTCGGCCCAGCCCGATCTGCCCCGCCCTAAGAAACTAGTGCTTGGGCGATGTGGCCCAAGTATAGGCCGGGCCGGGCCAAGTCGGGTCATGGCTGGCCCAGCTCGGCCCTCTTTTTTGTCTCTTTTTTTTCTTTTCTTTTTTTGTTTATCTCAACCCGGCCTTGATAGGGTAAGGCCTGGCCAGGGCTAGGTCTTCTTTGGCTCGATCAAAGCTAGGTTTGGTTAGGGTGGACCCTATAGGGACTAGGGATGGCCTAGGGCTAGGGCTAGCCCGTTGCTAGCCCTAGGATTAGCTAGATTAAGATTACGGTTAGAGCCGAGCCATTCTTGTTTGTGGCAACAACAACGGTTTGTTTATTTAACCCAGAGATGACCAGGACACATGTGAATCACCATGAAACATGCACATCTTATATAATTATTAAAATGAAGAACTAAGTTGCACCTCAAAAATCTACCGAAAAAGGCTGTTTTGATATTAGAAAACTCTGCAATTGATCATCTCGGCATCTCTCGACATCTAGATGTATGAATATATAAAAAAAAGATTTATAGTCTAAAAAATAGTGCATCTTGCAACACACTATCTGGACCGTATGTTTTCAAGATTTTCATATGTTTATAGATCGACTTGATTTGAAGTACTTTTTAAATTTAAAAAATTATAATTAGAGATTAAAATAGATTACCAGCTGTCATAATAAGTTTTTGCACGAAAATTATATCTAATAATAAAAAATGGAAGTTCTCGGATTGCAAACTTATACAAAACACACCCATTGCAAAAATGTGGCATTAGAATGAACCACGTCTTTGTATCTCCTCTCACATTTACCCTCGTGGCCTAAATACATATACCTAATAAAATAATACGCCATGCTTTGTCCATTAAGTAATATATAAGAAGGGTGGGGTTAGTTTGAAGGGACCCCATGGTCTCGTCGTTTCCAAGCACAAAATGCAATCAAAATGGTGCGCCCCCCAATTCTCTCGGATTGTTTCCCTCAACTTTATTTTCTCTTACCCTTTTCCCCTCTTTTATATTTGCTTCAAATTCTTAGAGGGTCCACCTTCACTCATTTCCACTAAAAATGAATTCTAAATGTCTTGCCATCATTTTGATGAATCTCTCCTACATCATAATACCCTAGGGTGAATTTAATCAATAATTACTTCTATTCCCTCATAGACATGGCTTACTTGGGAGGCCTTTTTCAATCTGGAATTTTGGTAACCATCTTAGAATCGATGATTATTTGTAAAAAAAAACAAAAAGAAAATTTGAAATTTGAGTTTTCTAACACTTGGATTTCACCCTCTAAAAATTTAGATGGTTTCTATATAATCTTGAGACGTTACTTTTTTCAACTATTTAGAGGGGAAATTTTGATTTTTATTGAGCTCAGTCTATGTGTTAAAGAGGTTATATCCTTGGGCCTTAAAACTAATATTAAATGAGGTTTTACTCAGGAAGAAAATGGACAGTATACTCTTGAGGGAGTATAATATCTTTTAGCATTAATAACTCCCTTGAGAATGGGGTGGAGTTTGGAATATTAAGCTAGGGTTTGTCTCTTATGGCTTCACCTTTCATTTATTCATGCTCGTAATCAGTGTAACTGTCCTAACTTTCTTTGGTTTCGTTTTCTATTTTTATGAGTGGGAGTGGTGGCGGCGCTAGTGGCGAGTTAGGTGAGGCTCACTTGTGGTCTCACCTAATTATTAAAGCATATATACACACACCTACTTGATTCGATCATTCATTGTATGAAAAAGTTTAGATAAGGCTCATGATTTTTTGAAAATGGTAAAACTGCACTTCAAAACTTTGCTAAATGAAGTTTTAGTTACAAAAACCTACAAATTGGTCCATCTCGATACTCACGGATATGGAAGAAATAGATTCGAAGCTCTGCTCTGAAAATCCGCATCTGGTGAAACAATATGTAGAATCTACCATCTATAAATGCTCACAGATTAACCAGATCTGCACTATATTTGGAACATCAAATTTTATAATCAAGAGCATAAACAAATTATTCAAGCTATAATAAGAATCTCTAGAACCTAAGCTGCATTATTCAGTGGGGCCCAAAGATGCAGCTCCACCTTTTTATCATAACCGCACCCCTCTTTATATTCACCAGCTGAAAGCATAAAAAGTTTTATTTTCTCCTAGGCCCCACCTTACTATTGTTAAATGCAGTTCACTATTGTTAAATGCAGTTTTGGTTGTGCAATAATTGAAGGAGCAATAAACCAGTTTATTTTGAAGGTAAAATATAGTACTCATGCAGGAGAAAGGGGTACCATTTGTAAAGAAAGGGACAAGTTGATTTATAAGAATCTAATGCATACCCTTCAGGCTGAAATAGGCCTGACCCATCTTGCATTAATTGATTTATCCATTCAATTGCAGCAAAATGTTGGTACAATGATGCCGTATGTGTGGCTTACGCTCTAGGGGGTTAGTGCCATGAGGGCTTCAACACAAGGGCCATGGTTTGAATCCCATCTGAGTTGCTGAAGAAAGTAATTTACCAATAACTATATATGTTGCACATTTTGATGGGGTTTATAGGGATTTAATTCCCTACAGCAACCGCTGTCTATATCTTTTATTTATCCAAAAAAACGAGTGTGTAACATAGACAAGAGGTGGTGCAATGAAGAGTGTTGTATATTAACATTCCAAAGAAAAGGTGTTGTATATTAAGTAGCAGCAGATGGATTTTGGATTATGAGGCATAAATATTTTACATGGCATCCAATTGAATAGAAAACATTTAATTTGGCATGCCCCTGAGCATATCGGATAAAACTGAGATAGAGATGAGCTTCGGCATTGGCAAGCTACCTTCTTGATGTTGAAAGAGGAGTTGAATTACTCATGGACCTAATGCAAGATATATATATTTTTTTTTTTGCAATGTAAAGAATTGGATTTAGTTATCGATTTGTGCATATTTTGAAAACGGCATAAACGGGTGAAAGTTTGAACATTCATTTCCCGCTTTTCACCATTCTTCATAACAAAGTGTCTGTGTATGGGTTGGGGTGTGAGGCAGTTTTCACCCCCTCAAAAACCTTAGCCTCTCGGTTATACAAGGGGGGCTGGCTGTTGCATCTCCCAATACTAAATTTTTGGAATTGCAGGGACCCAAATGGCTTTGCCATCAGTGAGTACCTCTGCCACTCTCTCTCCTCGTCAACCTTCTCTTCTTTCTAATCTTAAGGCCTTCTCCTCCTGCAATTTAGTGGGGGTTCTGGATTGGGAAAATCTCTTCTATGATTGAAAAGAGGAAGTTCCAGATTCCTCTATTCACAATGCCCAACGGTGATAAAGGCAACAACTCCTCTCTCTCTCTCTCTTGGTGATAACTCGTCTCTCTATCTCTCTCTATGATTATAAGTTTATAACTGCTGAAAAAAGTTAGAAATTTAGGTAAACCAGAGTTCAAATGAAGTTTCTCGTATGTCTAATGTTATTATGTTGAAGTCGAGCCTTCGAGTTAGGTAGTGTCTATAATTGTTGAATTTGTATTAATCTTTTCACAAATTATTGCTATTTTCAGGAGCAATATCATGACCCTTTTGTATGCAGTCCAATTCACAAGTATTAGTGAAACTATTTTTTTTAAAAAAAATCATTGGGAAATCAATCGATCGGAGAGAAATGAGAAATCTTGTGCCAAAATGTTTATTTCAAAAAGTGGTGTTAAAAGGAATTAAACTTTATTGAGTGCTACTGGTGATAGATTAGCTCTCCTCATGGAATTCACGATTGTACTCGCTTGGTATACCATTTGGACCTTCCTTTGAACTTTGAAACACCAAAATAAGAAGATACCTCATCCAGAGGATGCAAGTGTATTCTTTTGATGGAAATTTAAACAGCTTTTGAATTACCCAAACAAAAGTTAAATTGCTTTTGCTGAGGAGATCTGGATTTTCATTTTGTACAATTCAATTGCCAACCATAGAGTAATTTGCATATTATGAAGCTTTGAAGCAAAAACTTTTATCATGCATGCATACGACAACTTGTGTTTTTTGCATCTCATGGGAAGTCCTAATCAAGGATTATATTCCTAATGAAAGTCAAACTTAAGCTTGAGTGGATCCTCTGCTGATTTGGTTTTTTACGCCGTTGGTTTAGATATGAAAGGATTGTTCTAAATATTTAACATCAACATTTTGTGACTTCTGCCCTAAAACTAATCATGTACTTGTAGGTATGACCACTAAAGAATCACAGAGTAAAAGTATCCCTAAAATATGCATTTGGAGATGGTCTATTGTAATCATGTTGCTTGAGGTTATGAACTAAATAAAGGTTCTATTATGAGGCAGAGCCTAGACCGCCCATTATGAATGAGGGCCCATTTATTTCATCTGAAGAGCCTGTGGCAAAACTTAAATGAAAAAAAGCCCCCACTATTCTACTCCACAGCCAATTCAAGGCAACCCAACAAACATCCTACATCTTAATCTTATGTCAATTTGGTCCCTTCTAAACTACTTATGGTACACTGTCCTATCCTCTTTGTTGCATATTTTCCATAACATTTTATGAAATCTCCAAGCACAATAAAGTACTTCTTGAATGTATTACATGTTTGGTATTATATTGATGAATGTAATGAACCTTATTTAGTTACATAATGTTATCAAAAAATTGTATTTTGCCCATCATATCAATAAATACATAATGAACAGTATTACAACCAGTTTCCAACTTTCCTCCATGGCCAAACAAGTGAAATTACCAGCACCACAGTTTTATCAAACAGGGTTTCTAGCCTTCACTCTATCAATTTCGCATGCATTCCAGAATCTAGGGTTTCAAGCTTTCACTCTATCAATTTTCACTTGCATTCCAGAATCCAAGAAGTCAATAGCAGAGGTGATTTCGAGAGACACTGCAGTGAAAGTTTATCAAACATCACCTACGAGTTACGGAGTGATCGAAAGAACTATGTGGTTTTTAGACACCTTATAACTAAGGGCGTGTTTGTTTGTAGGAACATTTGTTTTTTTTGGAGCCAAAGATGGCGAGATACTATTGCACTTCCACAATTGACACTTAGAAGTGCCACAATAAAAAGATGTTCTGGCTACCCTTTTCCGCCTGAAATGAGAAATTTTTGCTTATGCATGGAACCATGGAAGTGAAAATTTGGAAGATTGGGACAACGTTTTTAAAACCAAAAGGGTGAAAATCTCCATTGGGACAACGTTTTTAAAACCAAAAGGGTGAAAATCTCCATTGCTTTATGTTGCTCTACCACTCCATTGCCTCTCCATTACACATGTACTCTCTCTTCCCCCTACAAATCTCTCTCTCTCTCTCTCTTTTTCTCTCTCTCCATTGTTCCTCTCCCACTTTCTTTCTTGGTCCCTAACCCCCTTTATCTCTCCCCCTTTTATCTTTGTTCTTCTCTCTCTCTCCCCCACTTCTTCTCTCTCTCTTCCCTGTTGTCTCTATGGTATATCTCAGCCCTCTCTCGCACTCACTTTGATATGCTCTCTTTTCTCTCTCTCTCCACAACTCTCTCTTTATCTCTATCCATGATCTCTCCCCCTCTTTATCCCATCTCTCTCTTGCTCCCTCTCTATTCTGCTCTCTTGCCACAATCTCTCATCCCTTTCTCCCATATTCTCTCTATCTCTCCCCATAAAATTGTGTACCTATTTCCCCCCCTCATTCTTCCGACCTCTTTCTTTCTTGATTTTCAGTTCAAGTTTTGCATAGAGTTGGATGTGTTGGAATCACTCGATTATTTATTCGAACGATCTTACGGTAATTAGTCGACTTTTTGCTAAGTGAATTATCTCTCTCTAACAATTCTAGCCTGTGCTTGATTACCTTATAATCTCTGATTTTTCTAGGGTCTTTATCTTGGACATGAAAATGTAGTATGTAATTTATGTTTGGGAAATTTACATCTATACCGTTATAATGAAAAAGCCCTAAAATAGGCTATTATTACTCGAAAGGACGGGTCTCTCAAAAGTTTTATTTTTTACCAAGTTTGTCTCTGGTCCGATATTTGAGTCATCGGATTGCTTGGTAATATCTCATTATAGTCCGATGTTTAAGGGACGCTTATTTTATGGTCCGATTTTTAAGGAACGCTTATTTTATTTTATTTTCATTGTGCACTTCAATAAGTAGCACTTAGCACGAATTTTGAACCCCCTCAAGGAGGACTCAAGGAGGACATGCACATTTGTAGTAGAAAGAAATCCATGCATCCTCATGTGGTGCACTTGAGTACTGACTTATCCTTGAAGGTGTTATGTAGTGCACTCGACTATGAAGCTCTACAACCTATTAACCAGCTTTGATGGGTGATGAGCCATTACTTGAGACTTTGTGTAATGGGTTCCATTGGGCCAATTTGAGAAACTGGTCGAGAGTTTCAGGGCACGTCGAGTGGAGTGCCCTAAATCTTTGCATCTAAGCCCTTGATACATTATTTCCCTTCAAAGATTTTAAAGCTCAAATCAAGTCATTTTTTCTAAGTAAGGCTTAAAATGCTTTTTAAGAAATTTTTAAGATTTTTGAAGAAGTTTTCTAGAAAGAAAAATGGTAAAAATAAGAACAAATCACAAAATTTTAAAGAAGGACAAATGTGACATATTGGTCGATTTGAGGCCCAAATGGCCAATGGGCCTCACAGAGCCCATGGGGAGCCCACACACGTTCCCATGCTTCCCCCAAAACATGCAGACATCATCCCATAGACGATCTTAAAATACTTGAGTTTGTGTAATGGACTTGAATAGAATACTTGTAATTGTGCACATAGAGTGTACCCCTATCCATATTTTAAGTTATTTGAATATTTCACTTTTCTACTAGAACACCTGTTCAGTTTGTGAAATAGAGAGAAGAAAAATAGATTCTCTCTCTCCCTTCATCTGAAAGGAGAGGGACGTAGAGAGAAGCACATGTGGAGAGCAACACGCCTCTCTCCTTCCTTCTTCTTCTTCTCTCTACATAATTCTCAATAGCTATTCACTAATGCTAAACTCTACTCCAACTAGAGTTCGAATCCTAACCTTTACCTTTTTCTTTACAAAAAAAAAAAAAGTAATTCTCAATAGGTAGTTGAAGTAAACCCACTTAGTGCGTGGTGGAAAGAGGCTTATATGCTCACTCCATAACTGACAATGTGATGGCCATATAGCCCATCGTAAACCACATGAATGGGCTGTCAGTTGAGTCTATAAATAGTAGATGGTGTTGTAAAAATAGAATGGGATGGGTGAAAGATGTACCAGTGGGGAGTGGTCGATGTGAGTTAGATGTTGTGAGCTGTTGCTGGAGAATGCGGGTGCGTGCAAGCTTTGAAGATATTTTACTTGGGTTGAGCATGTAAGAATTAAGGGTTTGAGATTTCTTTAAATAATAATAGTAGGGGTTTATCTCTCTTTGTTGTTGTGCTGGATTTTAACAATTGGTATGAGAGCTCCAAGAAATTCTAACAACTGGTATCCGAGCTCAGGAAATTATAACAATTGGTATCAAAGAAGCTTAGGTTGGGGCCATTGTAAGTGAGCAGAGAGATGTTGTGAAGCCGATCACTCAAGGACTGAGCTTCTAGGTATTAGAAACGACGTGCGATATGGCATACCTAATCAATGCATCTGGAGGGGTCGAGAAGCTAAACCACTACAACTACGACAACTGGCGGTTGTACATGGAATCATACCTATAAGGACAGAACCTCTAGGAGGTCGTTGACGGCAGCAAAACCATTCCACTTGCAAGAGATAATGTTGAGGCACTATGATGACGGCACATCAAGGCCAGGAAGGCAGTGTTCGCATTAAAGATAACAATTCAAAATGAACTGTTGGGCCAAATTAGAGAAGTCACCGCATCGAAGGAAACATGGGACGCATTGGCAACACTATTTACCAAAATGAATGATACTCGATTGCAATTTTTGGAAAATGAGCTTGGATCAGTGTCATAAGGGACTATGACAATCAGTTAGCAGTTCACGAAAGTAAAATATTTATGTCATGAGACTTCAAAACTTGAATCGGAATCTCATATTAGCGAGACCAAAATGAGATGTATCATCATCAGAGGACTAAGATGCGAATACAATGGGTTCATGTCAGCCATCAAAGGATGGCAGACACAGTCGACTCTTCTGGCGTTAGAAAGTTTGCTGGCGAACTAAGAAACATTGGCCAGACAGATGACTGGCAAATCTGTGAAAGGCGAAGAGGAGGTGCTCTTCGCACAAAAGAAGACAAAAGATACTGTCAAGACCAATCGAAGGAGAGAGATCTTCCAACAAGGGGGGGCTAGACGAGGCAACACTGATGCAGACCGGCAACCATGGAGATCCCGACGAGACGTCAAATGCTACAACTGTGGCAAAAGGGGCCATATTGCTGGTCAAAGAAAAAGATGCCAGCCGAAGGAAATGCGGTGACAGCGACAAGTCACCAATTCAAGATCGAGGAAGAATGGGAGGCTGAGGCATCTTTTGCAGTAGCTGAAGAGACTGAACTGATGAGTTCGGAATTGGCTGATTATCAATTGGATGATGCAGGAAGCTTTACAAGAGAGCAGTTACTAGATGATGACCCAGATGAACAAAGATGATTAGGGGAATCCAAGGAACTGGTGGATGACGATGCACAACTAGTGTTGCAAGACAATGATGGTGACTGGATTGCGCAAGACAAGTTTGCACAAGTCGTGGACACAACCTCAATCGAAGTTCACCATGATGGGGAGAAATCCTTTGCTCTTACCACGGCTGAGGTGGATTAAATCAAGCCTCATACAGGAGAAGATGTGCATCATGTTCTAGATGATGTCTCATTGTTCGAGAAGGTGAAAATCGAAGGTGACCCCATCATTTATGGACAAGAAATTATTTGTAGGGATTGCATGTGACGAAAAAGCATTACTGGTCAAGTAAGTGATGATGCCTTAGGTAACAATGCCTCTGATGACTTTGTGAACTGTGTTGAGCAGCAGCAGTTGTCACCCATGATGTTGGGTGATGATGTGAAAGGTGAGTCGCAGGTTACTCTTATATTGGAGGAGTTGGCAACCATTACTACGAGAGTATATTAAAGAAGGTGAGGACAACAAAATGCGACTGCAAAGGTTTTCGCATACTCGAAAACCAAATCCAGAGTACATTGAAGCAACCTATGATCAAGAAGTGTCACATGCGCATTGTGATATATCCAACATTTTTTGGGGTATGATTGACGAAACTCAATTTTAATTGGCATTTCATGTATCTGAATAATGTATTTTCTTGATATATCTTATCTTTTGCATGTTTGACAATCCACTTGTATTCCTAAAAGCACATAGGAAGGCGAAGAGAGGGAAGATCTTGACAAAAGAGAGGCACTGATATATTTCTCAATTCTTTTTACAAACCTGTCCATCTGGTTAGAGCAACAACCCATCAAATAACACTCATATGATGCCTCAATTAGAGCATAAAAGAAAATAGGTTCTCCAGAAAGAAGCAAACCTACAACCCATCAAATAACACTCATATGATGCCTCAATTAGAGCACAAAAGAAAATAGGTT
>NW_006495273.1:8085546-8098133 GCF_000471905.2 Amborella trichopoda | reverse complement strand
GGAGAGAGAGAGAGAATGTAATGAAATTAGGTTTGGATTTTTTGATACAGGTGGAGTGTGTGTGGCAAATTTCAGGGACCATGTTTGAGCCTTTAGATGCATTTATCATTCTATTTTTCTAGGCAAAATTATCAAACCGGAATTCAAAGGCTTGAACTTGTATCGCCGTTTCTGGAATGGGTCATAATAGTCGCTTTTATGTGGAAGAGGAGTGTTTTGCATGTATGAAGTTATGGCATTGTCTAAAGGGAAAAAGTGTCAAATTTTTACTCAAACTTAATTAGAAGTTTTTACATTAGGATTAGGTTTAGGGTTGTTTGGGGGTATTTTGTCTCAATAAAATTGCTAAGAAAAACTTCTCAAAAAACAGTATTAAATAAAAGGTGTGGTTTGTATAGAGCCTATGCTCTAAACAATCAAATTGGAGCCTACCTTCAAATAATGTCAAGAAATGTGGTTCCGATACTGAAAATCTTAGTGATAGCCTTAAAATATATTTTCATCTTTATTTATAAAACTTTAAATCTTCAAAAATAGTGTAGATCGACAGATCTATGAAAACTTGAAAATCTTGAAAATTGACGGTCCAAAAATGCATTGCAAAATACATTATTTTTAAAACTTGAAATCCATTTTTTTCTCATATCCATACATCTTGATATCGAGACGATCAATTTGAAGATATTTGGGCATCAAAACAACATCTTCTAATGAAATTTTTGAGATAGACTCTAATTTGATTGTTTAAAGCCTCGGTTTATATAAACTTTTCCCTTAAATAAAAGGCACCAGTAGTCAAGTGAAATCATTAAAAGCAGTCTTAGAATAACTTTAGCATTAGAACACCCCCTCATAATGATGAGAAAAGCCTTCCTAGCATTAATGATGAGCATCTGGCCTAAAAACAATATAGTCAAAGTTTATTCAAAGTTGCTTGAAATGATTTAATCTGGGTGGTCATAAGGCTGTCTCCCAAATTTGAGCTCAAACCGACCCCCAATGATAAAATAATAGATTTGGCAAATTGGGAACCCATATGAGATGCCCTAAATTATAAAGCAACCCTATGGTCCAAAATTTTAATAGAAAGAAGGAACCATAGTGAAAAAATCAGACCGCAAATTTGAGGCCAATCCGATTTCGGGTCACCAAGATATGGATTTGATAAGTTTAAATTTCAAAGGGGACCGACATATTTTATAAAGGGCCCCAACCAAATATAGATCCATATGCCCTTCTATTTTTATAGAAGGAAGCATATGTTATAAAATGGTTATATTTATGTAGAACTTAGTGAGGGTACATAGTATTTGCCTTATTTTTACAAAGCATCCTCAAGAAATCAATAGAAAAAGTAGTTAGAAATTTTATGGAAAGAAAAGGTAAAAAATAAAACCATATCCTCCAAATTTCAGTCTGATCTGGTGTCCAAAAGTATCCATTCTAAGGCTTTTTTGGTCGGATCACAAGTGGACTATCAATCTTTTTCTGAAAAGACCATGGTAAACTATATGTTCCAGCAGGCTATGGTGGTTGCAACCGTCCACGAAACTTTTTGGCAAATTCACGAAGCAATATCTCTCAGAGGCATTAACCAAATGGGCTCAAATTTTAGTATGTCAGTCCTTATTACAGGAGCTATCAAATGGTATACATATAAAGGGGGGTTCTTTGGCTGAATCATGAAGTACTTCGGACCTAAGTCGCTGACCCAACGTCGCTCAAATCAATATACAAAAATTTGAAGATAAAAGTCAAGTTGAAGGATAAATTGTAGAGAGAATCATTTAAAGATTTTGGCATTACATTTTCCAAAAATGGAAAGAAATAAAGCGGCCATAACTTGGCTAAACAATGATCTCTTGAGCCAAAAATCATGCCAAATGATGATCTCAAGATCCTTCATACAAATTTGGTAGTTGATCTTTGCCTAGAAGCCAAATGAGGGTGCATTAAAGAGCCATAGCAAAAGCATAGAAAAATCTTACCAAAAATGACGAGTTAATATCAAAATGGGCATAATTCTCCAAATTTAACACGACTTTCACTCAAATTTGTTACAAAAGGATCACAATAAGATTTTCGACAATTTGACATAAGAAATTTGGGCTAAAATACTGAAAAAGTGGTCCAATTTGATGGGTGTTGGTAGGTGATGAAGAAGTCTCCCAAAGGGCAAATCGTCCAAAATTTCAACATTTGAGTGTCATTTCTGGTCATTTTCATGGGTAGCTGGAATTGAATTTTGATAATCCTCCCATATTTAACCTCATTGTTAATTTGCTTTTCCACCGTCATATAAACCCACATAAGCTTGGTTGAAATTTTGTTATTAGGATCCAACCTAAGAGAGAGAAAGTATACTCAATTTTTCAAATTACCCTTAAGCCTCTCCCATACTACCCAATTTGTCCGCATATCTTTTCAAAAGGTTTAATATACCTTTTAAGTCCCAAAAAAAACCCAAAACTCCCTATGAACTTCTTATGGGTCCCTAAGAGACCCAAAATCCAAGAAAGCCTAATTTCCAAGGGAACCTAAAGCATCCAGACCCTCTGACCTTCAGAACTTTCTAATTTTGGTTCTTAGTCAGGCAGATCTTGAGTACATTCTATAAACCAGAGGTCTAAGGGGGCTGGCTATACCGGACCTGAAAGTGAACATCCCCACATTGTACTAGCTTTAATTTAAGTAATAAAATATTGTCCTTTTAATTGTGTACTTCTGGTTACTCGTTTTATTTGGGCTATTGGGTCATCAAATGCGCACATACGAACAACCTTTAAATTGACACCAGTAAATAAAATTTATAAATAGGGTTATTTGAGTATTATTTGGTAACTCCTATTTTTTTTGAACGATATATTATTTGAGAACATTATCTTTGATAATTTTATTAGATGTATAGAGCTAGGCTTGTTAACTTTATTTTATTTTCAATCAAGATGTCAGAGTTCCAGAGTCTTCTTCTCTAGTTGTTTGAATTTGCATCATTTTCTTAAAAAAGAGAAATTCATATGAGCCACTTTCTAGAGAAACCCTTTCTATTTTGGGGGTTTGGGTCATAATTGATTTCATTAATCATTGTTTATCCGAAAATGTAACTTCTGAGGATTTAGGTTTTAACCCTATTAGTCTTTTAAGACTAATAAGCGAATTTCATGGGGTTTAGGTGTTAGGCTAGCATTTAGCTGATTTCCTCTAGGTATTGTTGGGTGAGTGTGGTCATTAAATGTCTTATGAGTACTTGTAAAATTAAATTTAGTAGTAGAATATAAACTCAGTAGGAGTGTGGTCTCTTGTGGACCATACTAAGCAAATGATGTTTGCTGATACTAGACCGTGCTTGACGTGTAAGGTCGATATAGTTGGGAAAAATCCACGTTACCTGGGCTCTTAGAATCGTACCGATGAGGGTTATATAGGTTATTCCTTAAAGTCAGAGTATGCCCATGTGAGTGAGCCAATGGACTACGTGAATCTTGTATATAATGGAGGCCTTGAGGGATAGAGGCAAATCCTCATCATTTGTTCCATCATATGGCATACACATCAATAGCCATTTTCGAGAAAGTGTACCACTTTTCAGGGTGAAGCGTGTGCATATGCGAGAGATACCCGTTGTACACCATCGAGTCATGGATTGCATCAAGGTCAGGATGACCTTGACGTTTTGTCTTTTGGGAAGACCTGAAATCCATATACTGGGATTGTGACCCCTTACTCATTGTTAGACTTTGTTGACCCACTAATGATCTCCTGCATAGATTGTGGGTCATGGACAATGTTGGGTCGGTTTGAAAAAGCATTTGTGGCTCGTAGTTCGCAGTTGGATATGAAGCACCCCAGTCGATATTTATTCTTAGACCACATGGATCATTTTCCTATCGAGATTTATTGATTTTATTTATATTTTATTATATTTGTTTTTTAAAATTGTTATTTGAATTTTTTTAAATCTTTGAATATTTTATTTATCAAATTTGGATTTATAAAAATAGAGATATTGATTTTATAATAATTTAAATATTTAAATAATAATTTTGTATATTTTAAAAAATATAAAATAAATTATATGTAAGAGATGCCTAATAGGTCTTTTGGATCCACCATTGCATGATGAGTGCGGCCCATTATGTGCCACCATGGGTGGCATGCACCTAAAGCATCTTTCCTATTTGGTGTTCAAGCTTTGAAGCTTGAGAGAAGATTTTGTATTGTTTTGAAAAATTTTGAAGCATTGATGAATATTTGATTGATATTTTGGAATGTATGCGAAGGATTATAGATAAAAACAAGAAATGAAGGGTTATGGATAAAAATAAGAAATTATACTATTATTATATGTTAATTTCTTATTTAAATTAATTGATGGAAAAATGGTTTAGGAAGTGGGGGATAATAGTTTAGCACATTCCATAGGATATTGATGGCTCATCTATGGAATAGAGAGCTTAGATATCTCACTTCACAAGTCACCTAAGATCAAATGTTCATATTCAATCTCATATAAGTAGCAAGTCAAGAAAAATCCTAAGAAACTCTAATCTTGATCAAGCACCGTAAAAATAGATTGTCTCTACTCAAAATCTCTCCACCTTATATCTTACAATTAATTTCCAGCTCTTTCTCTTACATCCCACAAAGGGGGCACGCCCCACTTAGAAACTCTCTCTCTCTCTCAACTTGGAAACTCTCTCTCCTCTCATGAAAGCCCAAGGGAGGGCATGCACATCTAAGCTCTTTTGACTTCTTCTCTCTCCTATCTAAAAAAGGTTTCTCTCTCTCTCTTTCAAGAGAGCCATAAGGGGCACGCCCCACTCTCTTATAGTGTCTTTCAGGAGCTCTCATCTCTTTGGGGTTTTAGACTATAGGATTGTGGTAGAGAAAAAAACCATATCTCTCGAACTAGGTTATTAAGAGGATTCACCTAGGGTTTGAGTTTGTGATCAAAGAGTTTTATGTTCCATTGGTATGACTTGTCCAAACTTGCTTTCCTGGTTGAGATTGCAGATTGATTATTAGATCCCACACCATCGAAATATGTGGACTCGGTGTGGGGTGTAAGAAGCTCGGTTGAGATAATCTCTGATACCCTTTTTTGTGTCTTCTATATTTATTTATTATATTTTTCATTTCTAAGCATAGGTTGTGTCTTTTTTTATGTTAATGAAAAATATGGTTTCAATGGCTTCAAGTTCTTGAGATCCTATTGTATTCTTTTCTTTTATTTGTATTTGAAGTTATTATATTGTAAAAAGCACTATTTGTATGTGATCTAGACCTTGAAGAAAAAAAAAGAATTGGAAAAAAAAGGAACAATTATTATAAACTTCGGCTAGATCATACGAGTCATTCTTTCAAGTATTAGTCTAAAATGGGTGTAGGATCATAAGGGATGGTAACTCCTTAAACTTATGATTAGGGTCCCTGGAAATTTGGTCAGCCAAAATTAGGGTTTCTACAATGTCTCTCACTCTATTTTGTAAGTATTTTACTCCCTTGTTGCTTTAGCGTTAATTGGTTATTTATCCCCTCTGTCTTGATTGATCATTACGCAACACTTAATTCTCAATTAATAAATTAGGCTTTGAAGTCGTTTGGAAAGACAAAAACAATAATAATAGTCATTTTAAGGGGATCCTTTCTGTATTCTACTAGGTGTAGGAAAATCATTCGGTCAAACCTAAAAAACTATAAGCAAGTATTTCTAACAAAGTAAAATGGCCAAACCATCTCTAAAAGTGTCAAGCCCTAAAAGTTTTAGGGGCAGTTTAGTTATTTTATTTTATTTAGAAATATTTTTTATATTTGTTTTAGGTGTGTTCTTATGTGAGGAGACCACACCCTAAGTTTCATGTTTGCATGATTTGTAAAAAAAATTAAAAAGTAAATTACTCTGAGCCGTAAGAGAGATGTTTTCTAACCTAACGGCATATAGAAATGTTTGCCTTCTTTTATACAGTTTGTGAACAATTTGGAAACACTTTCTTATTTAGGTGGGACATAGGGAGTGGACCAAGCGATTTCCTTTTTCACTCCTAAATGGACTTGGGGTAAGTGTACCTAATTTTCAATGGATGGTCATTTGAAATGAGGCATTCCATAACCAATCTAGTCAAATACAACATGATTCTATCTAATTACAACTAGTTTCCACCATATGAAACATTAGACTAAAAAAATGTATGCCTTTCATGTACTGAAGGGGAAAAAACTAATGTTTGCTTTCATTGATTGTTAGATACGATTTACAACTACAAAAATGAATCTCTTTACTTTAGACTACAAGGCATCAAAAGCTGTACACTTCATGGGAATTTTGTAATCCCCTTCTTTGGGTAGTGCATATGCCTCAATATTGATCTCCATAGAAGAATGTACAAAAAGAATAACTAAATTGGAAGTGCTAACCTATATTTCATCAAATATTATCCTAAGGTGCAAGGGGTAGGTCTTCTTCACCATTACATTGAGTAACATTCTAAGAATCTCCTTGCAACAAAGTCCTGGATTTTGCATCATTAGAGCTACAAAGATGAAGAGGCCTAGAGTAAGTTGTAATAGTCTTCTCATCGCAATATTGATTGAGTTACCTCACTCCTGCTAGTCTTCTGTTCCCTCTAGAGCTGCCATTAAAGTTAAGCTTAATAACACTTTCCTGAGGTAGGACCAATATTTTCATTTCCCCGTCTATTTGTTAGGTCATGGTGGGCAAAATCTCTAAAATGGGTATGATAATCTCCGATAGAGTACCTATCAAACAACTTCCATAATTTAACACTAGAGAAAGTCATTGCTCTACTTTTCATAATGTGGGTTTGATTGAGAATCTCTTGTAAACTTTTGATTTTTTTCTAATGAAATATGTCATATGGTAGCTACGATCGTGATAATCTAAAAAGAACACACTTTCGATATTATGGGTCGATAATCCAAGAAAATAGGGAGATTGATGAAGATATCGCATATAAAATTATAGTTGGGCAGGAAAAATAAAGATAAGCAGCGGGAGTTTATGTCATCGCCTCATACCAATAGAGATGAAAGGAAAGTTTATAGGAAAACTATGAGACTAGCTCTTTCTTTTTTAAGGGGTGAAATGTTAAACAGTTAAGAAACAATATAGCTATAAAATGAGTGTCGCTGAGACGAAGGTGTTGAGATGGATGAGTGGCATAACAGGAAGGGATAGAATTCGAAATAAATATATTCAAGAATTTAGATGTGGTGTCAATAGCCATTAACATGTGATAAAATAGACAGGTGTATTGGCCATGTGCTACACATACCCAATGTGGTACATGTTAGGAGGTGTGAGTTAGTTCAAGTGGAAGGCCCAATAAGACACCTATTAGAATGTGTGAGTTAGTTCAAATAGAAGGGAGCTGCGAGTTAGCTCAAGTGAAAGGCAAAACAAAGACAAGGCGTAGGCTCAAAAAGACATGGATGAAAGTAGTAAGAAAAGTACGAGGATTTTGTTGGATTTAGTGTTATTCAAAATTACCCACATATGAAAATCCCATATTATGTAAGATTGAGATTGATATTGATATGTTTCCAAAGGAAAATAGAAATCTAATAAGATTAAGACTCTAAGATATATCTCTTGGTTTTGAGATAGAATCCAATAAGATTAGGATTATTGGATATATCTCTTGGTTTGGATATATATGTAATATCTATAGGAAGTTTCCTATTTAATATGTACTACTAATCTTATATATATGGGATGAAAGTGCAAAGAATTTGTGTGCCCCATTTGGGTCACCATATGGGAAAGATGAATTTCTCTAGAGAGAAAGGGGGGCAAGGCCTTTTGTGCACAAGATGCAAGGTTTTTTCTTAAAAAGAAGAGTGCTTCTTATAGATAGATATATTGCGATGGTGCCTCTAGTAGACTCTCGATATTGAGAGGCTTCTTGAAGATAAGTGGTTCCCATTGAGATTTTGGATTGTTTCTCCTTTTAGCTAGAGGGAAAATCAGCTTCTTGTTGCTCTCGTATCGCTATCTTATATTGATGGTAATTGTTGCCATAAGTAAAAAGAGAAAGATGGGAGAGTGATTTAAAATAGTTTACTCAAATTGGTTTTATCAAGGGTTAGAGAGATAACTCTATGACCCAAAATCTTTGATGTAACAACTTTCATTACTATAATGGATTTCAGTTTGGTATGCCCGTGGATGTAGCCTTTATGGGGTGAACCACCAATCTTTGTATTCTTCTTGTATGTGTTTCATGTTTTATTTTTGGCATTCTATTTGTCAAAAATAACCCATCTGGTTTAGAGCTTCCGCTCACAAAGATTTATAGCCTCATTCAAGGTATGGACCTTAATAAAGCGGAATGGCAGACTAGAATTCATGTAGCCGACCCCAATTAGTTGGTAAAAAGACTTTGATAATGATGATGATGATGTTTGTGGTATGATTGTGAGTCTTTTATCGCATAAGCTTGTGTGAGCCATATGTATTAGTATTGAGATAATGCGACTCCTAAAATGATCTATTATCAAAGAAGTAAACAAACACAATTGGGAATAAATTCAATCAAGGCTGCATATATCCAAGAGTTACAAAAGCGCTGGACTAGTTGTTTCATTTATGCCTATATTCTATACAAGATTGAGTGCCCTTGATTTGGCTCTCTGAACTACTAAATATTTCATACAAATAAAAGGAACACAAACATGAACATCAAGGGACTTGTAAATGCCCCTATACCTAGCTATATATGTAGGGCTATTGATCTCCTCAATCTTATTTTTTTTAGTTTAGCTTTAGTATCTTCTCTCGAAATGTTGTCACTAGGTCTCTGGAATTGCAGAGAGAGTAGTTATGTAGGACCCCACTTCCCACAAGGCCCATGAGTCCTAAAAAAGCCCCTTAATAAGCTTCTATAGATCATTTTGAGTGACAATGATGATTAAAGATGGTAGTTATCGAAAACCGAAGTGGTTGGTTACCTCTCTTTCTCTCATTGTGAAGTGGTGTAGCAGATGAGCATCACCCAATCTAAAGTTAAAATTTCATTAGTTTCAGATATGGATTAGGGGGCCAATTTGTTAGGTTTATGTGGCCTTTAAAAGCCTTATGAGTGCTTGTAAAATGAAATAATATAGTGAAACATGAACTCAGTGGGTGTGTGATCTCTCGTAGACCACACTAAGCAAATGATGTTTGCTGATACCGAACTGCGCTTGACGATCTAGGCTAGTCGGTTGGGAAAAAATCATGTTACTTGGGCATAGAGAACAAACTGAGAAAAGCTCTAATGGGTCATCCCTTGATGAGGTCGGAGCATATGCTCGGATGAGTGAGTCAAGGGACTGTGTGATGCCTTTTGTGTGATGGTGGCCTATAGAGACGGGGGCTAAAGCCTCATCCATGTGCCATCACACGGCATGCATATTGATAGATTGTTCGAAAAAACCAGAAATCCACATTTTATGGTAAAACGTATGCATGTTCATGAGATCCCTTATGCGCCATAGAGCTATAGACACATCAGGTCTTGGTGACCTGGACTCGTCTCTAGGAGATGACCTGTAATCCACAAACTGGGATTGGCTCATCGGCCAGACTTTGGTTACCTACTAATGAGCTCTTGCTTGGACTGTGGATCATAAGAAATACTGGGTCGATCTGATAAAGCAAGTGTGGACCATAGTCTACAGTTGAAGGTGGAGTGCCCCATGATTGTTGATTCAATTCATAAACCATATAGATCCATTTCTCATCAAATTAATTTAATTGCGTTTATTTTATGATAGAAATTATTTTAGAATTATTATTTGAATTTTTATGAACCCCTGGATATTTTATTTATAATTTTTAGATTTATAAAATTAAAAATATTTATTTTACAATGGTTTAAATATTCAAATAATATTCTAAAATCCTATTATTAACTTTAAATATATAAAAATATCATATGGGCCCATTGTGCACATAAGCCCACCATATTTTTAGAAGGTGGGGCCCATGAGTGCCTCCCTTGGGTGGCATGCCCCACCCTTATTCTCTTTCCTATTTTTGTGGTGATATGGCATGTGGCCATATGGTTGGAAGTTATTGACTAAATATTGACTTGATATATCTGTAAAAGATTTTGTGGAAAGATTGAATAGACTTGTGTTATTTTATGGTATACAAATCTTTTGATTAGATTTAATTTCTATTGATGAGAAAATGGTTTAGGAAAAAGGGATAATATTTCATACACTTTTTAGAATGTTGATGGCCAATCTATAGAATGTATGGCTCAAATCTCTCACCTCACAATTCACCCAAGATTAATGATTCATATTTAATCTCACAAGAAGAAGCACGTCAAGGAAAACCCTAAGAAACCCTAGTCTTATTCAAAACCTATAAAAAATGATTGTCTCTACCCAAAAATCTCTATATCTTATCTCTTGTACCTAATTCCATAGTTCTCTCTCATATCCCACTTAGAATTTATCTCTCTGTCTCTTAAGAAAAATTTCTCTCTCCCACATTGTGAAAAAACTTAAGGGTTTATGTTATAGAGTTCTTCTCTCTCCTATCTCTCAACTAATAGATTTATGGTTAAGGGTTTAGCAAAAAGAAAATTCATCTCTCAAACTAGGTTGCGAAGGGAATTCACTTAGGGTTTGAGCTTGTGATCAAAAGGGTTCATGTTCCATTGTTGTGGCTTGGCCTAAACTTGCGTTCCCGATTTGAGATTGAAGCAAGATCGTTGATCCCACGCCATCGGATGGTGGTGACTCGGTATAGGGTGTAATAAGCCTGGTTGAAGTAATCTTCGGCACTCTTCTCTTTTATTTCTTGCAATCTTATGTTTTTATTCTCAAGCATAGTGAGTAGTTATTGCAATGGCATCAAGTTTTAAGATCTTCGTTTTATTGTCATGTTGATTTTATTTTGAAGTATATGTTGTTGTAATAAGACTACCTGTAAGTGATCTTTTGCCAAAATAAAAAGGGTAATATATATATATATATATAATTCTCCGGTAAAAGATCACATTAGTCTTTCTCTCACAATTGAATCAAATTCTTTTTAATGCTGTACCATAGTTTAAAAGAAGAACTAGGTTCACAGTGTACTTTTATCCTGAGGTGAGCTATCAAATTTGTAGTTTTTGACACTGAGTTTGAAATTCTTTTCGAAATGATAAAAAATCTCTTGCAATTTAACTGTGTAAATAATGGGAAGTGGTTGGAAATGACTTTCTCAATAACCTTTCCATCTATGATAAGATAAAATTTGGGATAGGAGTAAATATCGCCTAGTTCTTATGAACCTGAACATTTTTGAAAAGAAATTTGTTCTTCAAATGTTTTGAATAGAGCATGATTTTTGGCAAAACAAATCCCATTTGATTCATATTTTGATGGCCATGATAAGATTGAAAAAACTCACAAGCAAGAGACTTAAATATCAAAGTTATTGATATTCAGGTCTGCTTGCCTTTGGAATGAACTTTCTAATTCTATTTGTTTAATCCTCAAATCATGTGATTATGCAATCTCCAAATTATGAAGATTTATAAAATGGAAGTCTTTAAAATATTGAAGATCTTATTTCCATGCTCATCGAGCCTCAACCTTCATAAAAGGGTACTTTGATGCATGATTTTCCACGATAGAGAACATACAAGTCTAATTCGAATCTCAAGCACAAACCTCACTAACTTAGAGCCAGGACTTGGAATATAGAATTTATATGAAAATTTTTTGTATTTTCTTCTTTCTTTCAATCTCTGGAAGACTTTGTTATTACGTACCAAAGGTTTTATCTTCTTAATATGGAGATTGAAAGTTAATAGAATGAGTATGCCTACGAACACCCAGCCACTCTTTCTGAGACCTTTTCTTAATAAAAAGCTCTTAATTTTTGTATGATCTTGAGTAAGTTTGTTCCCTGATGGTGTGTTTATCTAGTTTATTCAATTGGCGTAATATTTCTTTTTTAAAAATCCTTGTAGTGCACCTTTAGGCAAAACAGTTACTTGCTCTTTAGTCTTTACATGGCACACTTGCTCCTAAACTTTGATGCAAGGAGAAAATAAAATCGGAATAATAAAAATAAAAAAAAGAAAATGGTTGAGAGAATACCTTCTCTCAATGTCTGTAAAGGAATCCACCTCAAAAGATATTTTCACAAAATCAACTTTACTCAATTCCAATCTCACCTAAATATCTAAAGCCATAAGATCATGACCACAATTGTCTCATGAGCCACTTCTATAACCGAGTTTTTTGGAATCTCTTTGGATTATCTTATTGTTCACTCCATAGAGGTTGCTAGGACAGCCCTGCCACAAATTACTTAAAACCATCCGATTTGAAATTTGATAGCATGGGTGTATTACAAAGTTTGAAAAAAATTATTTTAAACTTTGAGCTTGGTCAATGGAATCAATGTAACAACCCAATTTCACATCCAATGATCAAAATTAATTGTGACCATTTTGTACCAAAGGTAAATAGCCTGATTGTATATTTTTTCTTTAAAAATAATCCAAAATAAAAGGAAAAATACAAAAATGAGTATTCATGGCCAAAATAAATTTTAATCTTTGCCAAAATGAACAAAC
>NW_006495273.1:8056805-8072972 GCF_000471905.2 Amborella trichopoda | reverse complement strand
TACCTCCTCTCTCTCTCTCTCTCTCTCTCTCTCTCTATATATTTAGGGAGACGTAACAAACAAAACAAGGAGATGATTGAATGGGAGAGAAGAGGAGGGTTGTCCTTATATACGTATTAGCATGGGAAATGGACGGCGATGTATCGCGGTTTCTTAAAGGTTTGTTTTGGGCAAGTGGTTTGTTAAAGGTTATAGTGAGGATGATGACATTTTGAAATGTCAAAAGATTAAATGCTCCCTCGATGGAGCATTTCCTCTTAATACTCCCCCACGGGAGTACTGCTGTACAATAACTCCCTCAAGCCAAATAGTTCCTAGAGAAATGTTTTTGTATTTCAAATTGGAAAAAATTTAAACAAGGTTCACATCTTAATGTGTACTCAAAAAAATCCATTGAAAATGGCTGTTTCGGTATTGGAAAACCATCCAATTCATCGTCTCGGAATCGAGATGTATATATATAACTTTTTTTTATAAATTTAGAGAGATATTTAAATTTCTTTTTTTTTGAGATTGTCCTTGGGTTCTAAAGCTTACATCCCCAAAGTTGGAAATACTGCCAGAACTAGTTTTGCCCGAGCTGATAAATTGGCAGTATACTCCCGCAGGAAATCTTTTGGCGCAAAAGTTTAATTAATCCATGTGGCTTTAAAAATAACATCCTAAGACACAAGACAATAGACGTTGTCCGCCGAATTTTTGAATGATCGGGTGTAAATGTTTAAGAAAACCAAATTATATTTTCTTTTTTAAAATTACTCCTCTGGTGCTTTTTAGGAGGATTTCCACGTCTCAATAAAGAAAATGATGAATGCTCCTCACTCACTCTTTTACCCAACAGAGTAATTGTACATTATGCTCCTGAAAGAGCATTGATGTACACTCTCGTCCCGCATATTGAGCATATTCCAAGGCCTATGGATTGAAAGAAGCTAACGTGGACATCTTCGACAAAATTGAATCAACTAGGGACCACAACAAACTTCAAACTACTGTGGATAACGCTCTAACCAGGTCTCCAAAGATGAATCAAAGACCACATTCTAAACGTGATTATGGTAGATAAATGTAGAGCGTTTGGCAATAGCATTAAAGTATACACAGTAATGAACACTACCTTTTAACAAGTGGGATTGGTATTGCTAGACAGTTTACCTTTATTACAAGGAGGACACAATTGCTCATAATCACTAGCCACTAGATGTCAAATTCGATAGCTTGAGGTATGTAATAAAAATAAATAAAAAAAGATTTTGAACTTTGAGTCCAATCAATCACACTTACAACTACTTGATTTAATATATGATAGCCACCAATGATCATATCTGTGTTGTACTATAAAGTAAAGAATTATATATAACGAGACCATTTATCTTTGATACAAAGTTGTCAGAATTAATTATAACCATCCGATGTGAAATTTGATAGGTTATATGTGTCACAAAGTTCGAAACAATTTCTTTTGAAGTTTGAACTTGGTCAATAGAATTATGCAACCAACCAATTTCACATCCAATGGTCAAGATTAATATGACCACTTTGTACCAAGGTAAATAGTATCATTCTATACTTTCTTTAAAAGTAAATAGTCTCTTTGTATACTTTTTCTTAATAAGCTTAATTATTTTTCTTTTTTTTTTCTTTTTTTTAATATTGATAAGCATAGTTATTACCACGCTAAAAGTAAACTCACATGTACTATAGAAATTAACACAAGTTAATTTGAAAAAAAAATAAGAAATATTTATTTTGGACAACTAACATATGTAATTAAGTTAGAAATTGACGCAAGATCTATCGTAGAGTAATGGATTAAGGGACCCACCTTCTTTTTTTTTTTTTTCGGGTAAAATCATTGTGGTAGCTACCACGATAATGGAAACGTATTTGCCAAAAGAAGACAAATGATGTCACATTCTAACGTACCATTTAAGGCTCCCCTCGAAAAGCAAAGACAAAAAAAACAAATAGGATTTTTTCCTTTTTAATTTTGATATAAAAAATAGTTTATTTCCTGCTAACCTAATTATGCATTTGTTGTAATCCCACGAGATAATTCGTTTTAATGTAGAGTATCTTTGAGAGATTTGTTTTCTTTATCTGATGTCATGGTTTGCATTGTGGATTGAAGTTGATGTGCAACTCCTAGTTAGAAAAATCCACATGTTAATCAAGTTTACATTATGCTCATGCGGGAACATACTGTAGGTTCCTTATTTTTTACCAACATAGAAACAAGATGATTTGAGAGGCGTGGCGAGGATGAAGTTTCTATAAGGCCAGGCTTTATGAGAAGTAAAAACAAAGCAAAGCCTCACCTAAAATTTTTGTACAGAAAGAACTTTCGGCAACGGAAATCTTCATGATAGATTTAAAATCAATTTCTAACACCGATAATAAATTTTGAAATTAAAAAAATGATATGAATCTTGCGGAACTTTAAAATTTTATTTTTAGAGCAAAATAAGACGTCTAGATAATTTGTTGCAAGATACACTATTTTGAGAGTTTGAAATCCTATATTTTTGCACAATCGTAATATTCAAGTCGAGATTATCCATATAAAGGTTTTTCAATGCTTGAATTGCAATTTTCAATTAATTATGAAGTGAGGCTTTACTTATAATGCAACCCGAATGAAACCATTTTCCATAAAAGTAAGTTTGAAGTTTTGGACGAAAGTTGCGTAGCTTATGACTTCTTTTGACATGGGAGGGGACGTGACGTTCAAGGAAGGGGACCTTTTTAGGCAGGTTTACTAAAAGGGTCCCCTCCCTTGAACGTTCAAGGGAGGGGACCCGTTGGGGAGCACATCAGATAATCTTGGGCCAACATATTATCCATTTTTGGTGGCTTGCGTCCTCCCCCATTGCTGTTGCTTTACTAAGTAACAACTTCCCTTCACCTTTTTTTAGCATGTATACTATGCTCCCTTGGGAGACTATCATATATTTACTTCCTCTATCAAAATACTTGAGTGGGAGGATTTTTTTCTTTTTCTTTTTATCTGAAATTTTGTTTTACTTGATATTTTGGGATCCATCCAATTATGACTAGGTGATTACTTTAAAAGAAAAAAAAAAAAACAGATTTTGAGTTCTTGAACATCTAGACCATTTTCTTCAAAAATTGAATGGCTCCAATAAATCTTGTGATTTAGGTCCCATGGAGAGTGAGAGTTAAGGGTGTTTATTTTTTTTTTTTGAGGTTGGTTGCTGGGTCCCTTGGAGAGTGAGAGTTAAGGGTGTTTATTTTTTTTTTTGAGGTTGGTTGCTGGATTCTAGAGATCAGATCCTTGAAAATTTAGATAATATAATAGATATTCTTAGTGTAAGATTTACCTGAAGGAGTAGATAGATAGTATACTCCTACGGAAATAGAAAATTTTATGGTTTTTTTTTTTTAACTCGGCTTTGTTTATGACATAAAGTGAGTTAGAGATTTGATTGGAATAGGCTATTTTTTATTTTAATTAACTCATAAGGGCAAATAGCAATTGAGGAAAGGAAGAAATACACTTTTGTTGGCATTTCGATTTTTTAACAAAATGAGAAGGTAACCAACAACCAGCAATACAAGCAAATTTTAGAGAGAAAATAGTTGCCTAAAAAAACAAATCAGCAAGAAAAGAGCACAATTGAGGGGAGGGGAGGGGAGCCAAGACCACTAGCACACACCCCAAACAAACACATAACGAGAAAGAAGTTTCCATCTCTCTCTAGACCTTAAACTACTTTTTACATTCACTAAATACAAATCAGTACAATGGATGTTCATCCCTTTAATACTACAATCTAAACTCTTTTTAAACTTTCCTTTCTTAAAGGAATTTCTTTATAAGAAAAAGGCGTGCTCTGTTCTCCCGTAAAAAGAAAGCTTCCTACCCACCTTAGTCTTAAAGGATAAATATTTCTATTCCTCTTACTTTTCTATAAGATAAGACACCTTAACGATAATGGAACCCTTATTATCTTTAAATAAAACCCACAAAAAAAATAAAGATTTGCTAGAAAGAAAAATAAAAGAACAAAAAAAATATATGATAATTTCTTGTGACCACATTTTCTTGTTAATTCTTTTTCTTCCGACCTCGATCTGTTCATTTCAAATAATCTTAGCTCGATCATCTTGAACCTATGAAAATCAAAATAAAATAAAATAAAATTTGAAATTATCTATCTTTTAATTTACATTATTCTCTCATGATTGGAAAAATCTCGCCCTCAAATTTGAAATGGATAACACAAAGCCTCCTCCTGCAAACATAGAGTCTCTCTCAAGCCAAATATTGTGCATTGACACTAAGGTTTGATCTCGAGACCCGTGATTTATGGGCCTGATTAAAATTCCCTCAAACCAATTACTGTAAGTTTTAAGACAACAAACTATGTAATGTGCAGCAGTGTGGTGAAATCTTGAAATTGGAAGAGAAGAAAGGTTAACAGCACGGTGAGAGAAAAGTTTTCTTTAGGGTTGTTGCGTCGTCTTTGAATTCTTCACCACAACTATCCCAATTATTACTATTAGTGCCACCATCACTACCACCATTACCATCACCTGTAATTTGTTCTTCGCCATAGATAGGAACTTCAAGTTATTCATTTTCATTCAATGCTTCATTAAAAATATGATCGCCATGAAAAATAGGATCATGTTATTCTTTATAAAAAATGAGTCATTATTAAAAATAGGATCATCCGGTTATTTATCAAAAATAAGATTACTCTCAAAGATAGGTTCACTATCAACGATAAGACCATCCATTGAACCCAGTTGTTCTCCTTCTATCTCAGGTAGATCAAATTTAATGTTGAAATCTCATGATTTGCTCTCCCGAACATGAGGCTTCCAACACAGAGTATGTGCATAGAATAGGCTTTCAAAGACAGTTTATGATTCACTAACATCATCATAGTGTGTCGACGGTAGCATTTGCTCCAGGTGCTGAATTAACTTCCCAACTTGTCTTCGTAAGTCTTCAATTTCAATCTCTTGAAGGTCTCGTTCTTATTGGATGGGCTCGTTCCCTGCACTCAATCGTTGATCACATGCACCTGCCATGATGTTTTCTCAAACAACATCATGATCCCATAAGAACGGAGCTCTAACACTAACACAATTGAAAATCATTAGTAGCCAACAACCAACAATGCAGCCGTATTGTAGAGAGAGGAAGAATTGACTGGGAAGAAAATCAGCAAAAAGAAAAAGAAAAAAAAAAAAACACAAAGAGGGGAGCCAAGACCTCTACCATGTTACCCCAAAAGAAAAACGCACAAAAAGAAGTTTATATCTCTGCCGACAAGTTAAACTCCTTTTTTCCATTCACCAAATACAACCCAATGCAATAAAATGTCTATCCTTTTAATACGACATTCTAAAGAGTATGAACTCATGCAATTTAAAATGGTGGACCCACCATGTGCCCTTAAAGACCGCTTCGAAAATGCTATTTCTAATTGTTGGAATGAGCCGAAATTTTGCATGAAATTTCAGGCCAATTGGACACTTATTTTTAGGGGTTCCTTTATAATTTTGCCACCTTTTCGGGCATGAATTGGACTTCTTCAGTGATCGTAAAATTTGTGAGCCTATATCTTGGTCATCCAAATATGTCGAAATGACCTGATTTTTGTGACTTCTTTAGGGCACATTGGACTAAAATTTGGATCCTTTGGGTGACCATTTGAGGTATGTTAACCTCAGGTTTAACCAAACCTCTTTTTTAAGCCATTTGTTTGCCAGTTTGACACTGCAGAAACTCGTGAACTTGTTTTTCATATGAGGAGTCCCTTATCCCACATTATATGGTCAAAAGTTTGAGCTGAGTCAGAGACTATTTGTCTTCTGGCTGCTGGAACTTTTTTTTTTTGGGCGAGTCAGCAGGGAGAACAAGACCAAGCAATATAACTACCTTCAAATCATCTAGGGAAAAAAAACCAAGATTAGTTGGTATTTGGTAAAAAAATATACAAATTTGAATTTCTGTTTGGGTAGTTAGATCCATGCTTTATCTTTAGTTGCCTTTACATGCAATCATGAAAGGGTGTTGTTTGCATAAGGTTACAATTTTAAACAATCAAATTAAGACGCACCTCTAAATTTTATCATAATATGTAATTTTGGTATAAAATTTTTTTAGGCTAGCCTGAAAATCTATTTTCATCTCTGAGTATAAAATTTTAAACTTCAAAAATGGTTCAAATCAAGGAGATCTATAAACATATGAAAATCTTGAAAATGGACAGTCTAGATTTTTAGGACTAAAAATCTCTTCTTCTTTTTTTTTTTTTCCTTTTTCTTTTCATATTCATACATCTCGATGTGGAGATGATCAATTAGAGCATTTTTCAACATTAAAATGGCCTTTTCCGAAGGATTTTTTTGATGCACTTTAATTCTATATTTTAAGGTTGAAACCTTATATAAACTTTTTACATCATGAAAATTTGAACATCTTAATAATTATAATCGAGAAGATATATTTACATTTTTTTGCTACAGGTTTTAAAAAAATCTTGTTCCCATGTTTTGTGACATTAAATAAGAGAAAAATTAAGGGTGAGGCCCTAAACAATCAAATTAATGCACACCTCAAAAATTCACTAGAAGAGGGTGTTTCGATACCCACAAATCCTCAAATCAATCATCTTAACCTCAAGATGTATGCACATGAGAAGTCTTGGAAATAGTACATCTTGTAATATATTTTTTGGGCCATCAATTTTCAAGATTTTTAAATGGTCATCATGGATCTGCTCAATCTGCATTATTTTTTAAGCTTTAAATTTTATAATCAGATATGAAAATAAACTTTCAGGCCATCACAGAGATTTTCAATATTGAAACAATATCTTTCGATACTTTTTAAAGGTAACGTATTACTTTGATTATTTAGGGGCTCAGCCTTATACAAACCACACCTTTGAAAAGCCCCAAAATTTCGCGGTTCTATACTCTGCATTACATATATTAGGATGCCAAGCTGGGCACAAAGCCGACTTAGGCACGAGTAAAATAATTTAATTGCTATTATGGCTGAAAGCCCCAATGTCAAATTAGCGTGTATACATGGTAGAATGATTGGTAAAAGGTAAAGGGAAAAGTTTCTATACTTCTTCTACAATATAGAAGTTTTATCCTCCCTCTATCATCCAGCGCTTCAATTTTGATCAAGAGAGCCACTCACCATTTGATCTTAGATTTGACATCTCAAAGTATTTTATTTTTAATTTTTTTCATACAAATTTTATGAATATAAATTTGGTGCGTGTCATCTTCTCATTGGCGCGCACTTACAAAAAAATATTAAAAATAATTTTTCGATAAAATATAATGAGCAAAATACCCTTTGAATATTTCAGGGGTATTTTGGTCATTTTATTTTATTGAAAATAATTTTTTTATATTTTTTACTAGTGCAATTTTAATAGAGGAATGGACGTCCAAAATTTGGTGTTAAAATAGTTTATAGAAAAAAAATAAAAATAAAAGAGTGTAGAGACATGACATTGTGATTGGGACAATCTTAACCCTCCATTTAAAATGGACAGTTGGATAAGGGGAACTGTATAAGTTTTATGCTGTAAGGAAAGCATAGAAAGCTTGCCCAAAGGTAAAAACAATAGCTTTAACTCAAAATAGAAAAGGAAAAAGGTTTGATAGGCTGCAGCCCTATAAAACTAAGTAAAGCCTCACCTCATAACTCATTAAAAGTTGTAATTCAATTGTTGAAAAAACATTATGGTTGTAAAAGAAAATTAGGATTTCTAGTTCTAATAGTCTATATTGCAGCGAATGATCTAGACCATCCATTTCCCCTTAAGAATAAATATTAACGGATCTACAAGATTTGTACTTTTTTTTAATTTCAAATTTTATTATTGATGTTGGAAATTGATTTTAGAACCATCATGATGATTTCCGATACCCAAAGTGCTTTCCAGATGAGGATTTGAGGTGGGGCTTTATTTTGTTTTCATGAAGCCTAGGCCCTATAAAAACTTCATCCAATAAATAAATGCTTTAGTTTACATAATCAAATAATAAAGACATAATAATAAGACACAATATACAAGGGTGAGGCCTAGACAATCAAATTAAGGCACGTTTCAAAAATTCACAAGAAGAGGTTGTTTCAATGCCTAAAAATCCTCAAATTAATCATCTCGACCTGTATGGGCATGAGAAAAAATAGATTTCAAGTCTTGAAAATAATGCATCTTGTAATACATTTTTTGGACCGTCAATTTTCAAGATTTTCAAGTGTTCATAGATCTGCTAGATTTACATTATTTTTTTCTTTTAAAATTTTTAATTAGGGATGAAATAAATGTTTAGGCCATTACCAAAAAGGGAAAAGTTTATATAAGGTTGCAACCTTAAAATGTATAATCCCAGATGCACCTAAAAAATCTATTGGAAATGTTGTTTTAATGTTGAAAAAGCCCTCTAATCAATCATCTCAACATCAAGATCTATGAATATGAAAAAAAAAGTTTTTGAATCTCGGAAATAGTGCATCTTACAACCCATTATCTAGACCGTCCATTTTTAAGATTTTCATTTATTTATAGATCTACTTGATTTTAACCATTTTTGGAATTTAAAATTTTCTAATTAGGTATGAAAATATATTTTAAGATAATGCTAACAATTTTTTACAATAAAATTACATGTTATGATAAAATTTTAAGTTGCATCTTAATTGGATAATTTAAGGTTGCAACCTTATAGAAACAATACCCTTACAAAAATTTTCAGTATTGAGCACACTGTTTGAAGGTGCGTCTTATTTTGATTGCTTAATACCTTTGACTTATACAAACCACAATTTTTTTAGGAAAAAGTTTATATAAGGAATGTAGAACTACGGATGTCCCTCAAAAATCCATAGGAAAAGGTAGTTTTAATGTTGAAAAACCCTTTGATTGATCATCTCGACATCGAGATGTATGCCTATGAAAAATAAAAAGATTTTAAGTTTAAAAGATAGTATCTTTTACAATATATTATCTATACCGTCTATTTTCAAGATTTTCATATGTTTATAGATCTACTTGATTTTAAGCATTTTTTAAATTTAAAATTTTATAATTAGATATAAAAATAGATTTTATACCATGATAAAATTTGAAAAGCAACCATATGCCAATTACGCCTATTTTTTATTAGAAATTGTGAGACCATTTATTTTTTGTACATAAATGTCTCAATCTCTCCAAAATGTTAAATAGGAAGGATAAGGGTTAGTGACAAAGTCCAAAATTTTATTTTTAAAACTAAGTCTATTTAGTGAAACTCCTACGACCACCACTTTTGAAATTACCTCTATGTATACAATCCCTTTTTAACGTTGTTGGATGGAATGGAACTCTTGGTTATCGTTGCGGTTATGCGGGACTACCTAGGCCAAATATCAATTTCCTAACGCTAGTACTTTGTCGGTGCTCAAAGGAAATTATATACGGCAAACATTAGAGAGAGATAAAAGCATAGGAAAAAGAGATTTAGGAATATTTTAAAAGACACATTTTATAAAAGTTAATTTTAAAATGTCAATTATTTTGAAAATCAAAGTTTTAAACAATGTTAATTGAATCAAATCTATTATTGTAACAATGAGGTGTTTGGTCCAATCAAAACTAGTTCAATCACGAATAAAACCAGTTTAGATTGGATTTTAGAAAAATATAAAATATTTCAAAAACTTTTTCAACTTCATTTAGCTAGTCGAACCAGTAGAAACGGTTGGTCTGACTAACCAAAATCAATAAAACATTAATTTTAAATTTACCTTGGATCAAACCAGTCAAAGCACTTACAGGATCACCAGTTCAGTCCGGTCTTGATATTTACACTTTTAAATCTTATGTTTAAAAGGGGATAAAAATGATTCATCCTTCGGAAACTTGGGTGTGGTGATAGTACCCCATACTCTATTCACTATATTGTGGATTTCATTCCCACCACTACCACCATCTACTTATACCTTCAAAAAAAACTAACTCTAAACCTACTTTGCAAAAAATGAATAGAGCATGTCTTCTTCACTAAATTACCTAAAAAAACGAGCTTCGAACAAATGGAAGGGACAGTTTTGTATTTCCAAGTTTCTCATGAGATTTCGAGAATGAAAATATTGACAGCTTGTGGATATTCATTATTCATTCACATCGACTTCAATCCAAAGAGGATCACATGAACGCATTCAGTCCTTTCCTTGCATTAATAATAGAGAGAGAGAAGCCACCCGTTTTGCGTGAGTCAAGATATTTTCACCATCTCGTACGACTGTACGCTTAATTTTTTCCTTATAATAAATTTGAATGTATAAGTACAATAAGAAATTATTTATTTTTAATACAAAAAGTTACAGACGGTCGCATTTTAAATTAGATGAATGGATAAGTACACAAATAAATTATTTATTTTTAATATAAAAAATTCCAAACGGTCACATTTTAAGTTAAATGGTTGCAAGTGCCTCATTGACTAAATTCAAAATTTCATAAAAAAAAAAAACTACCGATTTTCGTGAAACATTATAAGCCATCAAATTTGACCTCCTAATCTTCTCATAGTACCATCCCAATTTGAATATAGGAGTGTTTTTAGCTTGTAAGTTTTGGAGATGTACTCTCTTCAACGTAGCGACAAATTAAACCAATAAGTAAATAAATATATATAGACCTAACATGGTTTTTAAAGAATGTTACAATATGTTATTATATGAAAAAGTATACAACAAGACAAATTATTAGGGATAAAATGGTCATAATTAATCTTGACTATTAGATGTGAAATTGTATGATTGCATTTGTTCTATTGATCAAGCTCTAAGTTCAAACAAACTTTCTCAAACTGTATGACACACCCAAGCTATCAGATTTCACATAAGATGGTTGTAAGTAATTGTAATCTCATTGTGCTAAAGATAAATAGTCTCAATCATTCCCCTATATATATATCAAACACCCCCTCTGTGAACCTGAAGTAAATAAATCTTAAAATTGAACATGGATCATCCAATTTTTAACAGTCAAATCGAAGAGATAAAGAACTCAAATTCTAAATATATTTTGAAAATAATCATATGGTGATTCTTAAATGGATTCCCAAATTAGATCTAAAATATTCTTCCTAGGGCTTTTACACTAAAAGGAGTAAATGAGCACTATGCTCCTGCAAAGGCATAAGGGCTAGAAACCAAAGGAGTCAAGTCCCCCGAAAGTTTATCTTAAGGGATCTAGGCTTATTATTTTAGATATTTTGCTCTTCGATTCATTCCACAATTCATGTTCTATTTAGTGGATCCAAATGTTACTTGTACCATGTTTAACAGTTTTCTAGAAGGTGTGAGATACAGAAAAAGATTTCTCTTATTTGGGTGGGATCGAGTTCTAAATCCTTACCTGCCCATCGACGGCCAACAATTAATAACCAAACTACAAAGTAAAAAACTTAAAGACAAAGGGGTAAAGAGATGGACGCCGGTGCCCGCCTACAATATGAGCTCCCTCGCACATAAGAAGGTTAAGAATGTCCATCTATCAGGTTGCATACTACAATGTAAAAGGTTAGTTTAAGGTGTCACTCTTATAGTATTGAAATAAGGCGCACCACAAAACTATCAGTGTCAGTGTCAAAAGCGTTGTCAATAGTTTTTTAGTGGTGTTTAATAGTATAAGATTGATATCTTATATAAAACTTTCCTATTAGATTAGAGACCAAAAACGACCAACGCACTGCTACCCACTACTGGTAACTATTATTCAAGTTTATAAATATCCAAGAAAATGGAAGAAATAGAACTCCCACAAAAGCTACAAAGGGAAATAAGAGTTCAAACAAGGGAGGTTTCTATAAGGCTGCCTCCTTATACAATAGAAGTGAGGCACGCCTCTAAAATTTGCTTAGAGGTGTCGACCAAAACCAATGGATTCAAAATCTATTTTTATCCTTTGCTGTAAATTTTTTTAAGTTCAACAAATAGTATAGAATAAGAAGCAATTGAAAATCTTGAAAATTAACCGTTCAGATAATTTATTACAAGACACTATTTTTTGAACTTAAATTTTTCTTTTTTCTTTTCAAATCTGTTCATTTTTTAAGTCAAGATAGTCAATTGGAGGATTCTCTTGCCGAAACACACGCCCCTATATAATTTTTGAAGCGATCCTTACTTCAATAGTATAAGTTTACAACCCTCTATAAGCTTTTCCCTTCGGACAATTCCCATTTACATTTATGTTCCTATTAGGCCCCGTTTGCACATCCAAGTAGTGGGCTGTCACGAGAATAGCATTTCTTAAATCGCAATGACCAGTATCAATATGGCAATGTCCAAGTCCTTGTGATGGCGGCAAAAGAGGTTTTCTTCTTTTTTCATTTTTCTTTTTTTTCTTGTTTTTTCGTTTTTCCTTTTTCTTTTTCTTTTTTTTTTTAACAGAAGTTTTGTCATAAATGGTTACATCCTGAAATTGTAACATGAATACCACTTGAGCAACTATTAGGGAATTTTGTTCCCATAAATAAAAAGTGGTTGTCTAAACAGGGCCTTAACTACTGACTTGTGGGTATTAGCTATCAATTCAAAATTTCGAATCCAATTACCAAATAGAAACAAATTGCACGGCGGGGGTGAGGCATTTCGCGTAATGATACCTCCAGTTCAAGAAATCGAGAACGAGAGAGAGAGAGAGAGAGAGAGAGAGACCCAGACTTGGTTTCATGTAGTGATACCTCCAGTTCAATTCAACACAACGAGGACAGACTCTCAACAATCACTTGAAATAGTAGGCGGCCTCCATGGTGGGCATGTTTACTCCATCGACGCCTCGCTACCGAACTAGGTTCCGAGGTTGGCTTCTAGACAGCATTAAAGAAGATGACTACACCATCACCAGAGCCTGAGGTAACCAAATCAAAACCCAGCCATCCCTCCTCTCCCTTTCATTGATCCTCTCACTCCATAGCTGAAGGCATCACCCGTAATTCCACTCTAAAACCTGAAATATGTTCTGCCATCTTGCTTCTAAATCAGGATGCTTCACAAGCACAAATCATCATAAAGAACCTCGAGTGTGGACCAATAAGGAAGGAAATCAATCGACAAACCCACAAAAACCGGGCAAATCAAACCCCACCTCTCTCCCCAAATTCACCTATATAAAAGCATAGCCCCTTCAAACAGTGGTCTCATTTCTGAGAAGCAGCAACAATCTGAAGCTGTGGGCGCTCGGACTCTGAACCCTTTCTTAAAAATGCCCTCCTCCACCACACCTCGAATGCCCTCTGAATGTTAGGACAATCATCCCCTGCATTGAGAAACCGATCAAACCAACCTAGCAAAATAGCTTGTTGTTGCTCAAGAGGCAGAGTAAGAATTGTCTGGCCCAAACCATACTCCACCACATTGCGATCAAGAGCCTTACATGCCCTCCTCATCCACCCAAAATCCTCATACAAAGGCTCCAACCAAGTACCCAAAAGCGAGCACCTCACATCCTTTGGGGTCAATATCTGGCCCTTGCCTATGGCCACACAAAGCCTAGCAGTGAGCCTGCTCACCTCATATCTGTACATTGTGGGAACCTTTGGGTGGAGCTTAGCAAGATCAGCCTGATTAGCCCACATCTTGGCGAAGTCCTCTGCCATTTGTCGGTCAATCAAAATGTCTAAAAGCCAATGGAGATTATCAGCATGACGTGAGATTTGGCTCACTGTTATCGATCTCTCATCTTGGGCCCACTCCATGAACCCTTCAGCTGTTGCTACTAAAAAATTCTGCAAAAGGAGGGCAAGACAATGGTGGCAAGCAGAGTAGAGAGACTCTTTACTGAGGTCGGTTAGGTTGTTGTGAGCTGCATTCTCTCTGAGCATTTTGGAAACAAGGGCTTTCATCTCACGCCTAGCCTTCTCGTCTCGGCCTTCGAGGACCACTTGCAGAAGCTTGACAAGAATCTCTTCAGAGCCCTCGTCTCCATCATCCATGGCCAAGACCTCGACAGAAAGCCTCTTGAGAACTTCAGAGGCACCCATGCTCTCAAGCTGGAGGTGGGTGAGGAGGAAGGCTACCTTCTCCTCCTCGTCCTCGGTCCATGGGGCGGCTTCCAAGTATTCAAGGCATGAAACAACCCCTGCATCAAACACAATGGCAGCAGAGACCTGGAAAAAGAATGACAGCAATTTCATTAGTCCTTCTGTATATAGCATTGTCTAACTTGAAGAAATTGGAGAAGATCATCACTGAACAATAATGAACATGAGTTGGTTTGTTGACTTATTCAAAGCTAAACCAGTTTTCAGAGGATTCTATGAATTGATTTACATGGGAAAGTTCAAGTTTGGACTGGAAAAGATCAGAGTTCTAATAATAATGAAATCCTAGTTCTAAAGGTGGATTAAGAGTAAGCTTCAATTGATTCAAGGAACTCAAAAGGTCTCAACACCCAGACATTTTCTTTCAGCTTTTCCTATAAGGCAGTACTCTTGCAGGTACTAAGGCAGGTCATAAAAAATCAAGGTTGAAAATATAAAAGATAAAAGAGTGGAAACAAAATGAAAAGCTAGCATAGATTCTGAGTCTTCAGAAACTACTAACTGTACTCCTCAAATGGAGGAATATTGAAATAAAGATATACAAGAATGCCGCTTTCACATCAATGGACTTTTTTTCAACATTGTGTAGCTTTCTGTATGGAAAAGAAACTTAAAATACTGGCAGTTTTGTGTTTTCAAACCTTAATACTGGCATACGACACTTCTAAGAATAAAACAGCAAAGATTTTTTAATTACTCCTCTTTTTTAAAAAAATTATCTGAAAACAGTTTCGTCGGATTTCTACTTCTTTCCTCAGCACTTATACCGGCCAAATAAGAACTAGATATCAACAAAAACAATGGCTACAATACTAAAATAGACACGACAATTTTTACGTATTGCACTGCTACAGAAACTTCGGATGAAAATCATTGGCAGGATGAATGTAGCCAGAAAAAAAAAATGGAAGGACGAGGCAGAACCAAATATGCCATGGTTATAATGGCGATCAAATAACAAACAGGGTAAGGTTTCAAACAAATTCTGCAGCAACGGATTCTCTGGAAAGATTAAAAAAGTTACATGCATTGATTAACTCAAAAACTTTTAAAAATGTTACATGCAGTGTTTAAAAAATACAGACTTGGCTCGGACTCACTAGCATCCTGAGCCTAAGTCAGCCAGTACAGCTTGGCCGAGACTCTTGTCAAAATAACACACTAGAATCCTGTACCCAGTGAGGTTAGGAAAATTCCTCAGGTTTTGGAAGTGGAACTGGGACCCTTCCAGGTCTGAGCGACTTAGGTGAGTCCGAACCGGGGATGCTAAGTTTTAGAAAACTTGTTTTTCCTGATATGGTTGGGAGAGCATGAACCGAAAAATGGAAAAAGGATCACATACAGGAAAATGATGAAAATGAAAAGAACGAGAAAATCCTCAGTACTGGAGTGACTACTGTAACCTTGGTAGGAATTATAGGGTGAACAAAACCCTCAACAATTTCACATGAGAATTATAAGTAAAAAATGAAGAGGCAAGGGAGGCCATAAATCCAAATGGGAGGACCAAACCTCATCCACTATATGCAATTCAAAACAATTTAGAAAACAGAAAACAGATGCAAGGAGAAACTCATTCACTATAACTATATTCAATAGGAAAAATATAGAAATAAAAAATTGAAACTAGCGCATCTTTCAACTGAATGCAAAAATTCAATTCTAGGAAAAATAACATATAGGATCAATCTTATACTCCAAACGTAAGGCACACCTCAAAAATCCACAGGAAAAGGTTGCTCTGATGATGGAGAAACACCATCCAATAGATCATCTCGCCCTAGAGATGTATGGATATGAAACAAATAAAAAAAGGATTTTCCAAATCCTAAAAAATAGTGCATCTTGTAACACATTATCTGGACTGTCTGTTTTCAAAATTTTTGAGTGTTTACAGATCTGCTTGATTAACACCATTTTTTAAACTTAAAATCTTATAATCATAGGGGAAATAGATTTTCAATTCATCATAGGGGATTTCAATTCTAGAACTAGATCTCCCGAAAGGGTTTGGAAGTACACCTTTCTCTCTTTCTCTCTCTGTCTTTCTCTCTCTATTTATCT
>NW_006495273.1:7981979-8023287 GCF_000471905.2 Amborella trichopoda | reverse complement strand
AAAGAGAGAATCTTTACTTAAAAAAAAAAACTGTAAAAAAAAAATCTCTTTCATTTCTTTGCTTCATTTGCCGCTTCTTTCTCTCCTCATTAAACAAAAAAGGGTTTAAAAAAAATTCCAGGGTCACTTGCAGTCTCTCTCTAACTATGCCTTGATCGAGTCACCCTCGATTCGGGACGCGCTCAACTAGGCACAATTTGTGACTGGTTCCACTTTCGTTTATTGTATACGTTCTTAGGGGTTACTTACCCCCACATCTGAACTGTGCTTTTGGTCAGTCAAAAACCCGACCCGTAGCACACCTCACTTGGCACGATTTGCGCCAAGTGCTCATATTTTTCTTGCATTGTGTGCCTGCTTGTTTGCTGCTTTATTTTTGCTTGTGTGCTTCTTTACACACTCTTGCACACACGAGACCGAGAATGCTCGGGAAACCAACAATATTTTCAAAAACCCCTAAAATCCGTGTTAACGGCATGAGGGGAACCTAGCTTTGAGAGTCGAGGCAGTTGGGATTCGCGTAACTTTAACTGTGAGCGCTCCTCCATAATCCTTTACCTCAAAGCAACACCCCGTATAGTAGGACTTGGTGAACATCCTATAACAGGAGGCTAGGACCTGTGTGGGGACCTATATCAGCCTAGCCGCATTTCAATAATTAGGAACCCACTCTAAAGCCAAGCTTACTTATAATCTAGGTCAAAAGTTTTTGTGTGCTGTGCTTGCTTATTTTTGTTGGCTAATCTTAGATCTCAGACCGGGCCCGCTTTTAGTCTGAGCTGAACCCTCTGGGTCCAAGTCTAGGCATGTGCCTAGCTTAGCCCAGGTCGGAACCAGGTTTTGCCTTGGTCCGAACTTAGGCCCTCCTCTCTATCCAAGCCGAGGGCACGTTCCTAGTTCATCTTTGATCCAGTCCGGGTCCATACCTGGTCTGATCATCAAAACTCTCTAGGTCCAAGTTCAAGCTTATACCCAGCCTAGCTCAGGTCCGAACCAGGTTCACACCTAGGTCTGAACCTGGGCCCCCTTTTGGTCTAAGCCTAGGGCTTGTGCCTGTCTCAACCTTGATTCAGTTCGGGTCCACACCCAGTTTGATCTTCAAAACCCTCTAGGTCCAAGCCTAGGCTTGCACCCAGCTCAGTCCAGGTCTTAACCAGGCTCACACCCAGGTCCGAACCTAGACCAACTCTTGGTCCGAGCTGAGACTCGTACCCATCGGGTCTATATCTCAGTCTAAGTTCTAGTATAGGTCTAAGCTCAGAGCTGCCTCTAGAGTTAGACTAGGCTTACCCTAGTTAAGAGTTTGAACCAAAACCCATCAAGTCTAGCAAGTTTCATCCAGTCTAGTCTTAGCCTAGATCTTAGTTAGGGTTTTGCCCTTAGAGTCAGACTAGGTCTACCCTGAGGCGTCGAGTCTAGATCTCACCAAGTCTAAGAATCATGACCCAGGATCATAACATAGCAAGGTCCAACCCCATGGCCCCAGCTCAGTCTAGATCCATAGAACCTAGTCAGTCCAAGAGGCATCGTCACAGTGCTCCCTCACAAATCATTCATAGCACTCGTGTCAGTGAGCTGACTCTCGACCCACATGGAACCAAACCTAGCTGTCCAAGCCGCCATCAAGGCCACTATTTAGAAGTCACGAGCCAACAAGTTGATAAGGTTTGTAACACCTTGAACAGTCAAGGGGTCAGGCCGGGGGCAATCCTCCAAGACATAGGGGTTAACCTCAAATCCAGTCGGCACAACAAGAATAAGGACCCTGTCCAAATCTCTGAGTTAGCTCTCAGCAGTGAATCCCGATGGTCAATTAGCAGCCCAACATTCCATTCTTGGCAATCAGCCAGTTAGTGGGCGAATGGGTTCACATACAACTAGGGAAAGTTTACCCAAGCAACCCATCACTAGTAAAGACCAGGGTTTTGACCTAACTCGATATAAAGATAATCCTAAGGTGCATGCTTACTTTCAAGACCTGCTCAATAGAGGATACACCGTCCTGCACATTCAATCTAGGAAAGTCAGGTCAGAAGCTCAAGCCATAGGCCAAGCCCAACATTTTGGCTCAAACCAGGATAATCTTAGAGCTGTTAGTTTGCCAATCCAACCCACTACGGGCCAGGGGTCTAATTCTAATAATCACTCAAGCCTAAGACTACCTAGAGGGCAGGTCCCTTTGACAGTAGTTATGGCATTCCTTCACTCTTTCAGTCCAGTGCTAAGGCAAGAGAGTACCCCAACCCTAGGAATAGATCATCCAATCAAGGTCAGGGTCAGGTAGACCTAGCTGCCCAAGGTCAGAGGTCTAGTCGTCATAGCAACTTGAATCGTCCATCCCAGTTAACTGCAGGCCTCCTTACATGGCCAAGTTGTACAACCTCCGAGTAATGGGTATACTCTTACCTAATTCAACTCGGGTGAGTCTACAAGTCGACAACAGACACATCAAGTTCAACACATTCCTCAGGCGCAGTCCTTGGGGCAAACTGCTACATCGCCCAACAACCATTTCATACGAGTCACATACCACAAAATTAGGTTCAACAAACGATACAACTGAGCATGCTCACAGCTACAACGACGGCTCAATTCGCTCGTATAAAATGCCTCCAAGATTCTTTAGAGAAAATGAGAATATGAGATTTCTCAACTCCTAAAGCTTATGTACAAGAAGTTCTAGGACATCTAGAAGATCTACCAGTAGGGTTTGTGATGCCACAGTTCATAAACATATTTTCAGGGAAGGGGATTCTGAGGCACACATCAACGCCTACTTATTGATGGTCCACACACTGCGAGACCGACCCATTCAACTTAAGGTCATGTTCTCGCATAGCTTATCAAAAGAACCCTTAATGCGTCACCGAAAATTCATGAAGGATAACCCTCAAGCAACTCCTGACAAAATGTTTAAGCAATTTTCCTCCCGCTATAGGGGGGGAAGGCCAAGACCCCGTCACCCTTGGTGAGTTAACTTCCATCAAACAGAAGTTGGGCGAGTCTCCTTCCCTGTTTATAACCAGATTCAGAGAGGCCACTATGCGAGTCATTGAAACTCCACTCGTTGAAGTCGCGAAGGTAAGCATATCATCAAAGAACATGACTTTAGAACATGACACGTTCTTCAGTATGGGGGCAATCCCTTACTCATTTGATGTTATGCTTGAAAGAATATCACGATATGAGCGAACCGATGAAGATAAAGTCGCATACGAAAAACCTTCTCAAGAGGGAGAGGTGAACATGATAAAAAAAAACAACCCTTTTGCAAACCATTCACAAGAAAAGACCAAAATTCATTCTACCACATGGAGAATGTAGACTTCCCCACCAGGGGAATTCACTCCCATTGATGAGCCTATGATCGATGTCATGAAGAAGTTGCTTAAGGCAAGGCTCATAGAATTACCGACAATAGCCAAGATTCCTCCTTGCCACGGAGGCGATACATCTCGATGGTGCGATTGGCATCAAAACTATGCCCATAACACTGAGGAATGTCGAGCTTTCAGATATAGAGTTTAGGACCGCATTGATAATAACACGATGAGTGTCAGAAAGAAAGATGTTGATGACATAAAAAAACCAGAAACTCTAGATGCTTCGATAAACAATTCTGATGTCAACCTGATTAACTCTGGAGAATCACAAGCTGTGCCCAAACCCGAGAACATCCACAAAGGACTTGGAGCACAAAAAGAAATCAATTGGAAAGTCCAGTAGATGAAGAACAAAATGAGCATAACCTTACTTGGGAGTTAATAACTAAGGATACTACAGATCAAAGCAGTGAGGATGACCTTAGCTCCAAGCTCATAACCGAAGAATGGGAAGAAGAAAGGGGTATCATATATGGGATTCCACGCCAAGATACACTCCAAAAAATGGCACAAGAAATCCTCATCATCAAGAGTCACACTAAGGCATATGAACCCTTCAACTCGTACTTTCAAGTTAATACAATAAATGGTTCATACGTGTGTGGCAACGAATAAAACTCGCAAGCGCAGTATGAACTCGTGCATAAGCTCAACCATGGTTTTGAAGCTATGGATTCTCAAGCCCATGATGACAAAAAAAACCTTAATTCTGAGACAATAACTCGTGAGGGGGCAAATGAGCAAGTGCTAACAGGAAGCCCTTCACCTCAAAACCTTGACGACCCACCTAAGTGGGATCAATATGATGATGACGACGTTTCAGAAATTGATGTGATTCAGATCAACGATAAGGGACCATCTTCCAAACAAGGGGTCAACACCCCAAAGCCTTCCATTACGCTTCCAAATAAGGGGCCAGCACCTCAAATATCAAAAGAGGTCGAACTTTTGGAAATTCTAAGGGGGCCACCTTCACTAGACTTCCTCGCCAACCCACCTACATGGGATGAGGAGACAAGCTTAAAAGATTTAACCGAGTCACATCTCGAGGTGAACTCAGTTATAGATGGTAGAAAAGCAAAGAGTCCAAATTTGACTATTCCCAAAGATTTGGCATTTTCGCTAGAGTTGATATAGCTCGAACCTTTAAAAATTCTATGGGGCTCACTTGGGCGACCTTCACAAGATTTCTTGAATGATTTGCCGATCTGGGATCAAGAGACCGGAGCACCACTATGTCAAGAGAATTCATCATGTGAAGAACAAGTTCCCAATGGAGCATAAAACCTTGCAGGGGCAACCCCATCAAAGTATTCAATAGGGACAAACTCCTCTCATGAAAAGGATAAATAGGGGCAACTAATGAGACTGAACCCTTCTTCATTGACTCTCAACATGTTGTAAGGCCATCTAGGGCCAACTCAACCACTCCTCTGTTGCGAGAGTCTCAGCTAAGCTCGAGCACTGAGAAGGAGCCTACCATGGAGTTAACATTTGAAAAACAATTCGAAATTTGCAATGAAAAAGATTACCGAAAAGGAGTTGGGTGATCACTCACCCCTTGCAAATAACCAAATGAGACATTCATGCCTCACACTTCAAAAGGCATTAATGCCTAATGTGTAACATGAAATACTACATTAACGGGAAAACCATGATGAGCCTATCCGTTCATACAGAAGGCTAAGGGATTTGAAAACTGAGAGTCATTTTTAGTCCCAAAATCAAGGTTCAAGTGGAGCAGTTTAAAGGAAAAGTTCAACAAAAATTCAACAACCATTGACAAAGAGATTTTGGATGCCAACCTAGGTCCAGGGAATCAGAGGAAGACCGATATTAGAACCTCCCTGCCACTTGGAGGAGGAAAAGATGATTGAATTCTTACATGATCTTAAAGCTAATTGGTAAAAAAAAAGAGGGGTACCTTTGACTCTTATCCCTCATCCTCCTCTTCCTTTGACATTGTTCTCTTCTTCAAAATAAAAAAAAAATCCATTGGGCTGAAAATCCTAAAAGAACCCCAAGTGTTGGAAAGAACGCTATCGGGCTGAGCACTTAAAAGGAACACCCGAGCGAGAAAAATAAAATAAAATCCGTTGGGCCGAAAATCTGAAAGGAACCCCAAACGTTGAAAAAAGGCTATTTGGTTGAACACTAGAAAGGGACCCTGGGACAATGAAAAAGAAGAAGTTTTCTCCTTCTTTCTACTCTCCAAAGTCTCTTCTCTCTAAACATATTTTCTTCCTCCCCCTGAGTCAAAGTGGTGTTAAAAGAAAATCAATAAGCATTAGTCCCACATAACATTGTTAAGGACCTAGATCATCTACAACTTCGAAAGGTGAGTGGTGGAGGAACGAAATCGGAAATCCAAAGAGATTCTGAACACCCAAGGATAGTATCCTATATTTTCAAGACTATGTTTCACTCGAAACTCCATAGAACTCTCCTTGAATTGCAACACAAGAGCTAATGTTGGAAGATAAGGAAATACTTGATGATTCCACATCTTGAAGATTCAAGCAAAGACCCGATACACTCACTTAGGGTCCACCAAAGGGGTCACAAGTGGTTAAACTGTAAGACGTACATTAAAAGAAAATCACCCCCAATAGGGCAGCAAGAACAAGAACAAGAAAAATAAAAATAAAAATAAAAATATAATAATAATAATAATAATAACTCCACGGTCGTATGAGTATAACTGTCGACTACACCGTCCATCGCTGCATGACGTTAAACTGCTTAGAGGGCTCTATTGTTGCAGGAGTTTAAATTGTTAACCAACCTTGTTTTTCGAAATATCTTCCTCTTTTCAAAATTTTCACTATATGTCTTGTGTTTTCAAAAACTTTAATTTTTTTGTTAAAATTGTAATCTGTCCCTGCTCCGGGTTCTATTTCAAATCTCCCCCTATCTTCAAAATTTCTAAAACGTCTTTTAAAACGAAGGAGCTTGGACACTCATACATAATAAGTACCACGTTTTTCGTGATTTCCACGTTGTTGTCTCGTTTTTCACTTCGGATTCGAACCGACAAGTCCCTTCCTATAGAAAGCTTTTCCTATAGACAACCTTAAGAAATCCTAAGGACGTCAAAGAAGATGCCAGGGTTAAAAATTTTTGAACTGCAAAACCCCTGAAGTTAAGTGGCATGGCCAAAAAATCCAACTTGAGTTTCAAGCTTGTGTAACTCATCGACATCCCACATAGAAAACTCTAGGAGGAAAAATGCCCTAGGTGGGTGAGCTCGATGAGTGCAATGACTTGGAGGGATAGTTGGTGCGCTCTCTGACCACGTTATCTTAAGAAGAAATCTTTGACGTTCACCTACCCCTCGAAGGACAGGGAACGCCAGAGTGTCTATTTCCTTGCCACTTACCTATCCTTCGAAGGACAAGGAGTACCAAAGAGGGGCAACTGTAGGCACCCCATTTTAAATCTGACAAATTTTGTGGTTTTTTGAACCCTTAAGATCACACTTAACCTAGTAAACCCATTTTTTTGAATAAGTACGTGTCGGTTATATAAGTATATCCTCCCCAGCGGATTTTGACCCCTATAAACCCTCTTTTTGTGGTCATTTGAAGAGAGAGAGATCAACCCTAGGAGAGAGTAGATAGATAAAAAATCTGAGAGACTAGAACCCAAGGGAAGAAAACTGATAGAGATCAGAGAGAAAAAAAGCCAGAGAGAGAGTTACACGAGAGAAGAGAAAAACCTAGAAATTGTTTCAGGAACTCGAAACCTCTTGAGAGAAAAACTAAGTCTAAGAAAACCTAGACCTAGGGCACAACCACCCTAGATCTACCCTTAGGGCACAACCACCTTTCTTCAATCAGAGACTTTATGGTGAACATCCGACTCAGAGAGACAAAAGAGGACCGGTTCTGATACGGGCGAGTCCTAGTAGGCTTGGGAGTCCGGGGCCATCCGGTCCGATTCGGTATCATTTTTTTACTTATTTTTTATTCTTCTTTTATTGTTTTAATTTCATTTTGACCTACTTATTTGCTTTAAAATGGTATTTTCGTGTCTTGGATCATACTGGCTCTACCACAGGTCTGAGAATAGATCTACTCGTTTCTAGGCAGATTTGGCCTCAAATATGAATTCAATTTATCCCACTTTCTTTACCACTCTTTTATTGCATTTTTATTTAGTTTAAAGTGTCAAAATCTAAGAGACGTTCCTCGGAAGATCAGTCAGATTTTCATTGTAAACAAAATGATGGTAAACCCCTTAAAGACGTGAGTCACTTTCAGAGACTTGTGAGTAGATTGATTTATTTGATTGTGCACGGCTAGACATAATGTATGCGGTTAGTCTTGTGAGCTAATTTATGTATGCTCCTAGATCATGTCATATGGAAGTTGTCAATAAAATTCTCAAACATCGGCAAAGGTTTTTGGATGAAGCAAAATGGTCACACTAATACTATTGGCTATTCTAATGTTGACTGGGCATGTCACCCGATTGACAGTTGTCCAATAGTTGCTATTGATCAACATGAATTGCTCAATTGGCATGATATCGAGTTTCCTATTTTATGGTATTATACATGTAATGAGATTTGTTTCAAAAAATGAAAGTTGTAACTCTATAAATCTCTAGTAAACCGGAGTAATCCTATGAATGAGATATTGATTTACTCTTTGTGGATTTAGGCACCATTGTCGAACCACATATATGTCTTCATGATATATCTCTCTATCCCTTTTTATGTCTTTTATTATAAATTCTTCATAAAGTTTATTAAAAAGTATTTTTTTAAACTTTTCTAGCAAATAAATATTTTCTAATCATGTTTTGCTAATGCTGTACTCCCTATAGCCCAACAACCGTTAGCAGGATCTCTAAGATAGAGTTCTACGAGTCATCTTTCGATTAACCTCGTGATCAATTAAAAATAAAAACATGGATTTTGAACAAACAAAACCTTTATTCGACTTACAGTTTCTTGGTCAGGTAATCTAGACAGGAAAATTTGACAAATACTTTTCTTTAAGAGCTCTAGGGTTGTAGGGCACTTATCTCCAATGAAATTTTCAAAGACGAATGTACATCCATGGTCCAGTAAGTTTCAGGTGAATCGGAGAGATTTGCAGCATTTTGAGCAACTAATGCCTTAGGGCACCATGCATCCGAGGAAATTATGACGACCCAGGAATGTCTCGATATATTTCAAGATATTACGACTTTTAAATTTTTCGGGGGGGGGGGTCCAATTACTTGCACAGTGTTGACCCTCAATGTCGTGGATTCTAGAGGATGAGACACATGTGGGGTGTATGAGTATCATCTGAGATTAAATCAGAGTTCATGTTTAGCAATTAATATGATTTATATGGTGTCCTACGAGATCATGTAGCTTGGATGATAGTCAGGTGTGAGCATTAAGGATATTTGAATTGGTCACATGAGTGCAACCCTAGGCGCATTAGTTGCAATGGGATGTATTACTGCAAGTGAAAAAAAATCGACATAGTGTACACCTGAAATATATCCTAGTACTATTTATCATTTATACCGTGGCATGTGAGTCATGCCGCACGTAGTTAATGAGACTACAATTACTTTATAAAGGTGTATAGGATGATGCTTGTTTCGATTTATACCGGGCAAGAAATTGATGGTCACACAGTAACCTTGAGTACCTTAAGACTGTATTAAGAAGTGGAAGCTTGATGTCACTACTTTAGTGTGTCATTCTCTTGATCATATATGATTTAGCAAGACGAGAGTAGAGCTATGAAAATTGAAATTTCAAAGCGGCATGATAATAAGGCTAGAATAACTGACAGTTCTCGCTAATTCTATCTCGCTTTACCCATTTCTATCTCCACCGTATTTTATTTTCTAGAGATTCATTGTATTTAAAACATTTTAGAAGTGCATCTTTTATGTTGCATCCATATGCTATCCAACTAACAAAAATCTATTTTACAGAGTTTTTTTTCAAATTTTTTTTTACAAGAAATACAATTTTTATGGCGAAAGATTTCAAATTTCTGAATCATCAACCATGAGCTATAGAAGAATTAACGGGGATTGAAGCTCTCTCTCTTCCATCAACTGGGTTCCAACTTCTTGCCATCTCCCTCTCCACTGCAACTCGAGACTGGGTCCGTATCCCGCTTCTGCAACTCCATATCCAGCTTCTGCTACAGCTTCATGTTTCATACTCTCCCCATCTCTCTTATTGGCTATTTCATTTTCACCGTTGTTATGAGCCGCATTTCTTTCAAATCTTGCAATTTTCTTTAGTTTCTATATCCTTTCATATCTCTCGCTGCCTTCAAAATTGGAAACAATAAAACCACATTTTAGTACTAAATTGGCTTTTATTTTTCATTTAACACCAAATGGTAAAGACTCCCTATTTTGGGTATGAAAAATCCCTTTCCCAGTGCTCTTTGATTCAGTAAAACCTAATGCATTTTAGCCATCAAATATATTTCCTCGAAATTTGGAATATAATTTCTAAAATTGCTTTTCTATTGCTTGTCAAAGCGAAATAATCATTTTCAGATTGATATTGATAAGTTCGAATGTACTTCGTATTTTTTTATTATTGGTTTTCATCCGTATTGATGCTAACTACGTAGCGATTGAAGATTTGCTCAGTTTCCTTGATTTGTGTTGCTTGCCAGTTTGACACATCTAAGCTTCAATTCCTCAATCTTAAAAATAAATTGGAAGTAAGTATTTACCATTCATTTGAAGTTTGAATACTTTGTACACACTGTGAACTGTGAAGGCTTCTAAAGAGTAAATTGGTTTGCCATTTCTTTGCATTATTAATAGCTTCTGCTGTCATTTGTATTATTGATGCCCTATTTATTATTATTTGTTTCCTTTATACTTCCCATGAAGGCAACATAGATAGGCTTATGAAGCACTTAATCTGTGTTTAGTTACTTGAAATGATCTGTGGTGATTGATCTGTATTTTAGACAGATTTCCAAGGATTTTTTCTCATTTCCTGTCTAATAAATTACTTTGCCTCGGATCATCAATGAGATTATGAGATATTTTGGGATTCGAAGATCTCACATGGATTCGTTTTTCTTTCCTGAATCTCATGCTCGTTTCACATAATTTGTTTGCCTCATCGATTAAAATTAGGATTTTCATAATTTGATAAATATAAAAGCTGAAAGCATGTAAAATTCTTCAGTCGTGTGCCCATAGCATGCACCACACACCATCAATGCTGGTTGCCACAGAACTCCCTAGTGGGAAAAGATTGGGTTGAAATTCAAACACTTTGTCCCATGGAATATAACACAAACATCCGAAATGGGACACGGCACCATACAGTCTTGAAGACGACATCACTCCTAGTAACATGGAAGATGCATGTCGAAGCATTTTTATGCAGTTAACTGTGTCTTTCCAATTTTCAGGTAATGCACCAGGGGGACGTACATGCCTATATAGATGTAAAAAATATATAATTTAGGCGATATGACTGACATATGCCGAACTTACAACGAGCATGCCATAAAGTATTAGAACCAAACTCCCAGGCCAATAAATCTTCTGTACATAAGCATGATCTTATTTAGCTTGTTACTTCATCCTCAAATTACTTCTTCAGACGGGAAAAAAATGACGGCCCAGATGTCATCCAATTGTAATTCAGTTCACCTGGTTTTGCTATCATTTGCCTAGCAAAATAAGTTGTATAAAATGATCAAATCAATAACCTCACATGCGACATATTTATGAGAAATTCAATGAGATGTGTGTGTGTGTGCGTGTGCATTTTTCAATATCAAAACAACCAATTAACAACTGAAATTTTTTAAATTGAAATCACAGATGGCTACCACTCCTGATCAATCAGCATTTCTTCCGTCAATCCAAATTCTTGGAGCTCTTCAGGACTCTGATGCATTAATAGGCTGTACCTGTTAGAAGTAAATAAGAGCATGCATTCAATGTGTGGGTCACTTGCCATAAAAAAAGCATCAGCCACCTTCTGCAATAAAAGATACACACAAATATTCAGACTGGGTTAGCAATTAACTATGTTTGAAATTTATACATGAGTGCAATAGCACCATGGAATGTAGGCAAGGCGAAAGACTATTTATTAACAAGTGAGCCCTTGCATCCAACATGGATTACTGGTCTTCTCTACAATTTCCTTCTTTTTTTGTGTCAAACATTGGAGATAGAAGTTGTAGCAATACCAATATAGATCAGTATTACCTTTTTACAAGGGTGTCAATATGCCCTTATGCACTTGTTACGTGTTTTCTACGATCAGCACTAATGAAACCTTCAATGATTTTTTGACAATAATCACAAATGCATCAATTGTGTACCTTAGGGAGTTCTTGAGCATGGCATCTTGCAAAATTGGACTCCCAATCTGCTAGAACTAGGCAATTTTGCAAACCCCATGTTAACAAATAAAACAAGATTCAATGGCGCTGCTAGCATTTGGTAGAGAATGTGAGCTTGTCCACCTATGACAAAAGTTATTTTTCATCTTCTGCAACAATTCCTAGGCTCCTATGTTTGAGGAAATGCATTAAAGGAGGAGCTCGATGCTAAAGAGTTTTAGTTCTGTTAAACCAACAGTCCTATTGCAACCCCAATCACCCCCACATCCGGCAACCAACATTGGATTGATGCCGAGGGATAAACGTAAAGTCACCTACCTTTAAGGCTTCCCTGAAATGAGAAACTAAAACAAGCCTCCTTAACTGGGCTCATGTCCAATAGGCGCCTCATCTACCAGGCTTGCTTCTAGCTAATTATTAAAATAAAACACTCACATGTTTAAATACGAGCCAAGAGACATTCATATCAAGTTTTGTTGAACGAGAGAGTGAGACAGCATGAAAGATGGAGTTGCACGCTTGGCTGACAGAACACAACTTACACAAGTGACTAAGGAGGACTCTAGACACTCACAAGATTATTTAATGAAATAATGCCGTGCTTCATTTAATTGATTTATATGACTCAAAAGTGATGACCTAGTTCTACAGGACAGCTGTAAGACTAGACATGCTTTAAAGGGCGGAGTGTTCAGCAGTCAAGAAAAAATGTACACACAGAATGGTTATAGCTGAGCTGCTGATGTAAGATGGATGAGTGACAAGACAAGGAAGGATAGAATTCAGAATGAATGCACTTGATGGAATTTAAGGGTAGCTCCAATAGTCGATAAACTGAGGAAAATTAGACTTAGGTGGTCTGATCATGTGTAGCATTGACCTAGAGGGGTGATTTGGTTCAAGGGGAAGGTAATAAAAAGACAAGTGGAAGTTCCCAAAGAGCATGGATGGAAACTGTAAGACAATATATGGTGACTTATGAGGTATGACTGAGGGTATGATCATTGGAACAGCGGAATGGCAGAGTAGGATTCATGTGGGGGAGTCCAAATAGTTGGGATAAGGCTTGGATGAAGATGATATGAATCAAAAGTGAAACCCTTTCAGACAGAACTCTATAAATGTTAGTTATTTCCTCAATATGCCATGTGAACAATCATTTAGTGCCACACTGTTCTGACACTAATAGGCCGTGCCACACGACAAAATCTAATTAATGAAGAACATAGGGAACCTGTATATCTTAACAACCAAAGCAACTTCAGTAATTTCAAGAAATGTGGACCAACAACTTCTGGCTTCATTTGCCTTATGAGATAAATGGATAAGCTAAACCCCAGTTACCTTTCAAAAAAAGAGATGAAAAATAAAAAATACATTAGTCTGATTGAATGTAAGAAAGCATCAATAACTTTCTAAACAGAAAAGAAGCATACACATAAAAACCTACAGAGGTGAAGTACTAAGAGTTAACAATAAACTATAAATATGAAGCTCCACAGATGAATACATGTAAGCACATACCTGCCGCCAAAGCCAGTCTGCATAACAAGCATTCCACCATTGCCAAAATTGTTGAGTCCCTCAAATTGCTCCACGGTCCACTTGTACCATCTCATCAGAAAGACTCGCAATGTCAGCCCGTGTGATACAATTATAAGGTTCATGTTTGGTGTCCTTTCACCAGGTGGCTGAAAACGCCCTATGTCAATATCGCTTCTAAGTGTCTCCCTAAAGCCTACAATAGTAAGTGCAGAACTTTGAGTCACTGAATCATCAAGCCTATACATATATCATTAAAATATTGAAGTTCATAAACATCTATTCACCCAAAAAAAGAAAAAGTTCATAAACATTTTAATTCTCTTGACAGACCTGTTATTCGATCATAGACATCAGCAGCAGACTCTCCATCTGGAAATCGGTAAAAGAAACGGCCATAACGAAGGCGATCAGCTTTTCCAACACGCATTTTTTCCCTGTCCTGAAAATTCCCTTTCATAAAAGGACAAACTTATTCATAAGAAGCTGAACAATTGATTATCCACAAGATTGTAGTTAGTGGTTGGTTTGTGGCTGGAGAAGATACAATGAAGATGTCAAAATCATCGAGCATAAATGATTTACAGCAGAAGAAAGGAACTTGTAATCACAGGTGCATTGAAGATATCAAAATCTCTGTTACAGGTTTGGTGACGTAAGAGATTGGAATTGGAGAACACTTTGAAAAAGAATCATATCATCAAGAAGTTTCAGAATCAAAGCAAAAACTTGCGACAATTTGGGAAAAAAAAGCATAGAATGGAATTGAGCCTGAGCTATGAGCTGAGACCAGCGTTCTAAAACTCGGCCTCAGCCCATGGGCGAGGTGAGTTTTGGGTGAGTTAGTTGTGCATAATATTTTTAAACATAAAAAAAACTGCCCGCCATGAATCGAGCTCCAAACATCTTATAAAGTGGTCTTTTACTATGAGGTGCACTAACCAGCGCACCATTCCTTATTTTGTTGATAAAAGTAGCATTTCTAATAACTATTATTTTTCTTCTTTTCTTTAAAAAAAATGAGCTGGACTCGGGCGAGTTACTTGGACTCGCCTATGTACCTCGCCTCGGCCAGGTCCCGAGTACCTCAGCCAAGTCGATTTTTTGAACTATGGCTGAGACCATGAATGCCATTGCTGTTATTGAGGAAGCAATACAGAGGAGGCAATGAGATGCACTGATGATCTTAGATTAAAGGCGAGGTTTCAGTCCAAGAATTGCCTGAAAATCGGTTGCAGGAGCAGATAAATCACTAGCAAAATTGCCTTTGTATTTGCTGTTGATCCAAGAACCTCAAGAAAAGAGAACATCGCTCATTCTCTGCCTCTCAGTGGCAACAAGAACCACTCCAGCTCCCAACCACAAATCCCCCAGTCCCCATTTTTCTCTCTACTCTAGCACTGAAAACAGGGGGAGAGCAGCGAAGAAGGCCCGCTGATCCTCCTTCCATCCATGAATTTCCTTCTAAAAATTCACTTCACACACGCATGTATGCACACACAAATACAATCTCCACCAAAACTTCATTTCGCTCAAAAAAAAGGAAACGATTAGGCAAAAAGAACATGAATGCAGATGTCGTTAATGAGGGGGCGATGTAGAGGATCAGATGATGTCAGATTTAAGACGAGTTTTGTGGACAAAAGACACGAGAAATGGTGGCTGGCAATGTTGGAATGTAAGACCAGGGAGCCGCTGATGGGGGCTGAATTAATGGTGGTGGCTTTAAAAAAAAGAAACAAGAAAGAGAGAGAGACTCAATTACCGAAATCTTGCTCTCTCAAACGAGGCTCCTCTCTAACTCCTGCAATCCTATGAAGCTCAAATGCCCTTCCCAGACCCTCAAGAGTCTGAAGAGTCCTTCTGTAAGGAGAGACATAGAAGTAAACCTTCCAGTCATCAGCACCATCACTCAATATCATTTCCCTTATCTGCTTCCCCACTTCCTCTGCATCTCTCCACCCCTTCTCAGTAAGACAAATTTTTGGGTCAGGAATTCGAGTATATGCAGATTCATCGACGTTTCCTTCACTCTGACCGTGCCTAACAAGAATTATTCGACGAGGACGAGGGCAAGGGCAAGAGCTCCCCAAAGCGTTGTTCATCTCTGGAAAACGCATCTCCATTTCTGATCTTCCCTTCACTCGAGTTCTTCCTAGAGTGTCTTCGCAACATTTTATTCGAAACGGGACTTGTGTTTTGAAGCAGCGGGCATAATTTGCTTGTTTCAGACGAGAGATTGCCGAATTACTTGAGGAGAATTCATGGGGAAGAAATGGAGATGCTCTAGCAACCATGATTCCAAAGAGAAAGAGAGAGAGAGAGAGAGTAGCTTTTAATGAGCAGCAGATGAGTGGCAACAGGAAGTGTGTCACCTGCTCCGTAATGGAAGAGAGAGAAGCCCACTCGCATAAAAGATAAGACGTTACTGAAGACGCCAATTTTGGTGTTTCTCACCAACAAAACCAACGGTCGTCACTGAGCTTATGAACCTTGACAAAACACGTATATAAATATGTGTAATGATCATATCACACCCTCCCAACGCCCATGTAACATCATTACGCATCTAATATACCCGATTTTAAAAAGAAAAAATGTAACGTCACTACGCATGTAATATTACCGATTTTTAAAAGGAAAAATTTCATATACAACTCTAATTCGTCCTATTTCTTTCTTTTATTAACTTTTTATTATAAAAATTAGTTTCAATAAATTTTTTTATACCATTTTATCTTGAAAACGTTTTTAACACCCTTTTTTCTTTTCACTCATTAAAAAAAAATTATGGGTTGAAATAATATAAAAGATTTATTGAGGCTAATTTTTACGATTAAAAGTCAATAAAAAAAGAGAGATAAGAGATGACGGGGTATGGTGAAATTTCAAAGTTTTTTGATGTCACTTGAAAGAAAAACAGAAAAAGAGCCTACCATGAAATAATACGATAAATTAGAGCTCTATATGAAATTTTCCTTTTTAAAAAAGGGTGGGGTTTGTATAGAGCCTAGCCTCAAAACAACCAACTTAAAACCTACCTTCAAATAGTATCGAGAAATATGGTTTCAATGCCGGAATTCTTTGTGATAGCCTTAAAATATATTTTCATATTTAATTATAAAATTTAAGGCTTAAAAAATAGTGTATATATATGAAAATTTGAAAACCTTGAAAATCAACAATCCAAAAGCATATTACAAAATACACTGTTTCCAAAACTTAAAATCTTTTTTTTTCTCGTCAATGCATCTTGATGTCGAGATGATCAATTTGAAGATATTTGGGCTTCAAAACAACCTCTTCTAGTGAAATTTTCGAGGTAGGCTCAAATATGATTGTTTAGAGCCTTGGATATATATAAACTTTTCCCTTTAAAATATGGATGAAAATCAGGTTGGATGGCAATCTAGGTCGGAGGATCGGCTGGATTTGGCCTTAATTATTTTTAAAAAACAATAAATCCCTAAAAAAATTATTTTTGAGTTTCTAAAAAAGAAATGGAGAATATATTAAAAACTTTAATTATTTTGTAAAAATGCATTAAAATTGAGACTCCGTTTCGTGCCCCAGTGTTTATTGATATTAATTTTGATACTCATTCAGATATTAATTCAAGATACTAATTGCGATATTAAAATTGAGACTTTCTTTCATGTCCGAGCGAAATGTTGATCCTATCCAGATTAGGTATCATCGAAACAGTTCCGAATATACCAATAAAGTAGGATTTGATCGTGTCGCTAAAGGAATCGCTAGGCTGACGTCACAGATCGGTTATTCGCTGCACTGAATCATCGAGCCCGTGAAAATCCCTAACTGAATAGTGCTGAATCACGGTTTGACCTTTTTTGCTTAATTATCGAGCCCAGTGATTGATTGCAGGTTTTTTTGTTGCATTATTGGGCATCAATAAGTGCTTATTGCATTGTGAAAGATAGTATCACATCATTGAAATTATGAAATCGATTTTCCAGCTACGGTTTTTTAAAAACAGTTTCATCCATTTTTTTCCGCGATATTGGCATCTATTTTGAATGATGTTAGAGGGCTTTTGAAGGCACTGGTGTTCTTCAGGAGATCGTGAAGCTTGTTTGCATGATTAACCACTTATTTTAACTTGATTTTTTAAGGAATCGATTTTGAGACCCCGGTTTTTCAAAAACAGTTCACGGCATCTATTTTTTCCGCCATTCTTTCTAGTGCAAACGATATTGGGATCTATTTTGAATGACATTAGAGGGGTTTTGAAGGCAATGGTGTTCTTCAAAAGATCTATTTTGAATGACATTAGAGGGGTTTTGAAGGCAATGGTGTTCTTCAAAAGATCGTGGAGCTCATTTGTGTGATTAAGCAAGTATTGTCGCTTGATTTTTCAATAAATGGTGTTCTTCACACAATCACGAAATCCTTGATTTCCGGTCAAATTAGCTCGATTTAAATCCAATTGAGGTGTGTATTTTGATCCTAAATGTTTCAATTTGTATATCCAGCAGTATCGTGATTTATCATTTCATTTATCTATGTGAATTTTTTTAAAAAAATTCAACATGATTTTCAAGGCAATTTAGAGTTCATCCACCATTTTTCGATTATGGCCTCGATTTTGATCCATTTTCTATAAATTTTGGGGTGTTTTGACACAATTGATTTTCTCCATATGATCATGAAGTTAATTTGTCTGATTGAACATGATTTCTAGGTCGATTTTGCAAGATACATATTGATAAGTTTTAGGGTTTTTTGAGTAATTACTTTTAAATTAATTTGTTGATTAAATTGAGAATTTTGACAAATATATGTTCTGGATACACATGGTATAATAATATACATTTTTTCGATTTTCTTGTAACTATACTCAATTCTATTTCATGAATTTATAATTTTCATGGGAAAAAAACTTGTTTTTTTCAATTTTATCAATTTTTTAATGCAACAAATTTTATGTTCTTGATACACAATTAATTTATTCTTGATACATAAATGAATGTGCGTTCTTGGTACATAATTTATAATTAAATTATTTTGCTGAATAAAATTAGGAATTTTGACAAATATATGTTTTTGTTTATCTCGATATAAGAATACATGTTTTCGATTTTTTTTGTAATTATATTCAATTCTATGTCATGAATTTATAATTATCATGGAAAAAACTTGATTTTTCAATTTGTCAATTTTTTTAATGCAATAAAATGTATGTTCTTGATACATAATTAATTATTCTTGATAGATAAAATGTATGAGTAATGATAGGACCCTCCCCCACTCATATATCTAGGACCCCAAAAGATCACCAATAAATTTGACACAGATCTCTAGATAAGTTATCACATGGGTGTGGCACTTGACTTTTTTAGAGATCTGTGTCGCATTTAATAGTCATCCTTTAGGGTCCTACACATATGGGTGGGGGAGTGTCATATAGGATCATTTTTCAAAATTGTATATATGTTCTTGATACATAATTTATATATGTTCTTGATAGGTAGAATGTATATATGTTTGATAAAATTGATGTATGCTCAACAAAATTAGGGACAAATATATGTTCTTGTTTCTTTCAATATAAGAATACTTTTTTTTTTTCAATTTTTCTTGTAATTATATTCAATTCTATGTAATGAATATATAATTATCATGGGAAAAAAACTTGTATTTTTCAATTTTATCATCAAGTTTTTTAATGTAATAAAATGTATGTTCTTGATACATACTTAAATTATTCTTGACTGGGATATTAGTAAAAAATGTGATGGTCCATGCTCACTTCATAGTATCTTATTCTTATCCTACTATTTGATTTAATGTTGTGTTGAAAATATTCTAATTTGGAGCATGCTAGCTTATTACTCTAGTTTGATTTATGCGAGAGTACTTACTTTTTTATAACAACTAACTTCAAATGTGTAAATTTGAAATTATATTGATATATGGACACCCACCTTAAAACATACATGATCTGTCTTTGACTCCTTGGAGCATGCCATGGTGGTGAAAGACTCATCTAGAACTTGAGGTGGGACTCAACATAGATCGCTGGTTGTAATAAGAACACAACTTCTAAAAGAAAAAACATATTTTGGGTTTGATGCCCAAAGCACAAATGTCATTTGACTAAAGTAATATTAGTGGGTCATGAAAATTCCATGATATTTTCTCAAAAATAAAGAAATGGTAAAATAGTTTTCACAGTCTCGTTGAATATTCATTGTGATTTTTTTACCATTTGCATACTCAACAAGATATCAGGATTTCAAAATCTAAGGATGAACCTGCATAGCAACATGGGGTCAGAGTTGATCCAAATAAGAAAGGCAACGTAATATATAATTATTGCCACTAGTGGCATAAACCGGTTCAAACAACATTTGGTAGGGGTTAAGAGGGAGGTCATTCGATGCAACCATATACATGCCGACGTTAGGAGACAAATGGCAGCTCTCCTCAAGACTTATAAGGGTAAGAAGATAGCTAGAGAGAAGTTGAATGAGGAGATCACCAACTTATATATGTCATCAGGTGCGGTGGATCCAGACAGCAATTCGACCACGACATGGAGATTGCAATGAGAGCCAGCTTAGAAGAATTGCACCAGTGGGAGAGTGAGATGGATATGTACAGAGGCCCCCGTCTGAGCGTGCATGGAGGGCTCGATTTGAGCATGTATGGAGCGCCCGCCTCGAGCATGTATGGAGGGCCTGCTCAGAGCATATATAGAGGGCCCAACCCGAGCATGTATTGGAGGGCCCAGCCTAAACATGTATGGAGGGCCTAGCAGAGGGGCACCTGGTGTCAGTTCCACAACAGAAGGGTCATTAGGGGCAACCTCGTCCCACGATGTAGAGGATGTTACTCATGTCATGGCTAGCATGAGAGGAGCATTGTAAGGACCTGGACCATCCCGGCCGATTGAGTGCACGACGGGATAAGTAGAGTGTGGGCCGTGCGGCGATAGAGGGAAAGAAGAGTCGCGTGGCAATGGGTCGCGCAGCAATGTGAGTCGAGCGGCGATAGGTCTCGCGGCGATGATGTTCATGGCAGGTAAGCGCTGGAGAGGCTCGAGGCGGTAGGCGCGTGGTGATAAGAGCGCGCGGCGAAGTGAAGGACGCGCGACGCAACGAAAGGAAGAAGCGTGTGGCGAAGTGAAGGGCGCACGACACAAGCAAGTGGTAACGCCGCGCGAAGAGTGGGCTATCACCGACTGGTCACTACCGCCCGTGTTTCTGGCATGCTTGAGGTGGGAGTGCCACTTGGAGAGTGCATGCTGACTTTAGCCACTTGCCCAGATTTTTAAGCCTTTTGGCGCCACTAGGACAGCTACCCTACCTTCAAGAGTACTTAACCCTCTTCTCTAACCCACGAGACTCATTTTTCCGCCATTTCTCTCTCTTTTGCTAAGGTAAGGTTTGAAGAAGTGACTGTTGGTAGGCAGCCATTGTTGGGCAGGTGAGAGCTGTGAGAAGAGAAGTGGAGAGGACACCATCGTTGTTTATGTAAGTGGATCCATCACCATCGCATTGCAATCATAAGGATGCATGGGGATTTATGCATGTGTAATGAGCAATGGAAGTATATGTGATGTAGAAAATCTTTACACCTTTTTCACTGAAAATTTGGGGCTTTTGTTCTATGATAATAGTGGATATTGTAAATAAAAGTATGATTTTTAGATTATGTAAGAAATGCATGTTGTGTGTGTACATCTTGAGAGAATGGTTGTTATTATGTTCCTCACCATGAAATGAAGGTCATGGAATGTGTTCTTGAGATATGTTATATGCCACTGTGAAATTCTAGAATTATGTGTGTGCTTGAAGGAGACTTTTCAATAACCAAATGGGGTCTGATTGACCTCAAATCACTGCCATTGGAAAGATGTATGAATCAAGTAAAATGTTTGTTTTTGCCCACTGTTGAAATTCCTTACAAAAATAAAATTATGCTTCAAAATTAAAAGGTATATCACATTTAACTATTTTCCTGGATTTTTCACTAATACCATTGTGATCATTGATTTTAACTAACCAAACGAGATTCATTTTTGGCCAAACCATAGCTATTTGAAATATCTTTGAATGGGCTAAAATTTGCATGTAGAAACTATTTTTGAAATTCTTCTTAGATTGAAAATTATACCTTTTTTTTATGAAGGAATGTCATTGTGGATAGAGTTGATAAAACTTTAAAACTCTCACCTCGCTTGGCACGAATCTTTGTACTACCAAATGAAATCCAAATGCTTTCAAATTAACTTTGTTAGAAATATGTACGTCTTGGCTCAAACTTTGATTTTGAAATCGTCACAAGTTGCTTTACGGTTTGGGAGTTATAGTAATATGAAACAGGGTATGTCGCTGCCCCCTTTGCACCGTAGGGTGCAACTAGTAAACCCCTACCTCTTTGAACTTTTAAGAGGTCAAACAGAGTCCAATTGTCTTCAAAATAATCCCATTTGAAGGATTGTGGGTTTAGTACAAAATTTATTTTGGAATTATCTTCAAACTCTAAACGGTCTAAACGTTACGACCCTAATAGTGAGCATATATCATTGCATTGATGGCAGGAAATCGAGTTGTACGGCTTAACTGGAATAATGCGTTAGTACTATGGTTATGTCATTATGAGATTGCTTAAATGTGATATGCCACTATCGAATGTGATATTGTTGCTATCATGATTAAATATTGATATCGTTATAATGTGATACTATGCTGCTCATGCGATATGTGAATAGATACCTACTGTGTGAATGATGGTATCATGCTGCTCATGCGATATGTGAATAGATACCTACTGTGTGAATGAAGGTATCATGCTGCTTATGTGATATGAGAAAGGGGTACCTATTGTATGAATGATGGTACTGTGCTGCTTATGTGATGTGTGAATGGGCACCTACTGTGTGAATGATGGTACTGGCAGCTGCCTAATGGGAATGGCACTACTATGTGAATGATGGTGTCAGCAGCTGCGATCTTCCCTTGTCTCCCATGATAGGACGGGAGTCAGGATGTGAATAATTGAGAGGGTTGCGCCCCCCAGATTTACATGGGCACTGCGCATTGGGTCACCCAATGGTAGTGTAACGCTCTCTCCCCAGAAGGGCATAAGTAGATGGTCGTGTCTTGCAAGGCTACTGCCTATTAAAAACCCCAAAGCGCGCTAGAGATATATATGTATGTGCGTGAGGGCATTATGAAGTGGGGCACCCACTTGTCATTATCCTCTTTCTTGAATGAGCGTAGAGGTTTTAAGCAGCAGGATTGACTTAACCTGAGCAATAGAACTTCTACTTTGGGAGTAGGGCCTTGCTAGTTTTGTGACTGTGATCTGTTGTCCTTGTTGTTCTACTTTAAGTAAGATGGAATTATGCATTGTATATTAAATTTCTTTTATCATATTATTGTTAGAATGATGAGGAGCATATTGGAGGATTCACTTGATACCTGGTGATTGTATGTGCATTGCATTTTGTTATCACTGTTATGTTAGTTGGGATGCATTGATGTAGATTCGCTTACTGGGCTTTTAGCTCATTCCATCTTAATTTCATAATTGTAGAATGAAGAGTATTGACATCTGTGCTAAAGGTGGGTGGCCATTGGGGGTTTGAAGCTTGAAGTCGAGGAGTTGAAAAGCCGTCCTCTGAAGACTTTCATAGTATGTTTTTGGTGGTCTCAGCATATGATGAACATTTCATTTTGTGTATTTTGGGCCAGTAGTGGCTTGAAAGAATTGTAAGAACTTTTGATGTTGAATGAATGAGATGGATGTACTTTTAATTTGATTTTTGTCAGTTGAATGGATTTATTCTAGTTTTCTTTCATGTTTTGCTCTTGATTTCACGTTTTATGCGTTGAGCCACTCCCACCTGAGTGACGTTCGCGACCTCCGATCACGATCCCGTGCTTTGTCGCCCTCGAGGCGTAAATCTCAACAAATGGTCCTGAAAGGCATGACTAAAAGTGCATGTAATTTAATGATAAGGGGCATATAGAAATGGTGGTATGATAGTGCGATCCCCGTCAATGCAGGCAATAGCCCATTTTACCCCTCTATAGTTGTTAAAATTCAGAAAGCAGAGACTGGGGTGAAACCTCCTACAACATATAAGCTTAGTGGAGCAATCTTATAGGTAACGGTTGGTGGGACAAAGTCAATAAAAGAGACTACTTAAACTTTCTGGTTTAGTGCTCCCTTGGTATGACCTTCTTGTCCAGTAGAGATGTCTTTGGGGTAACGAAGGAAGCAAAGTTGATTGCACAACTATTGTATCAGATTGTCATGGAGGTGAGAGTGAAGCATATGGTCCAGGTTGTTACAGATAACACCAGGGCTGGTGTTTCAGCAAGGTCAAAACTGATGGCAAAAATTAAACATTTAGTATGGACCCTGTATGCTACCCATTATATTAGTCTATATTGGAGGAGATTGGTGGACTCAAGAATGTGAAGGAGGCTCTTGCATCAACAAGGTCGATCACAAAATTATCTACAACCACTCCAGAATTATTCGGGCTCGCTTTGCGACGCACTACATGGCCATGAACTCTATTGTACAATTATAAGTCGCATTGAAGAAGATGTTCACTAGTGAGGAGTGGACAAATGACAAACTTGCAAAATCTCGTGAGGGCCATAATTTCTTAATAGAGATTATGGATTAAGTGTGCCTACATCCATTTTGCAAGTACTCTTTTAGTAACATTACTAATAATGGTGGATGATGACAAGAAATCCACCATGGGGATCCTCTATAAAGGGATAGAGAGGGCGAAGAGATATATTCAAGAGAAGTGCAATTTTTCCAGTAGTGGTAGATATCATAGAAAGAAGGTGGAATAATCAACTGGGCCACTCAATCCACTATGCAGGTGAAATGTCTATTTATATGCTTAGAAAGTTTAGATTAAAAGTTTTCATCGATTTCAATTTATATAGTTTCTCTATTTTTGTATTGTATAGGTTCTATTTCAACCCCAGTTGTTTCTACGTTGTGCCTATTATTCTTGACGATGCTATAGAAGGGGTGAAATATAGTATCGAGATGTTGGAGAGGAACCGTAGATCCCAATTAGCAGCACTAAGTGAAGCAACATTCAAAAGTTATTGTAGCCTATAAAAATTCCATTACTTGATGCACTTGATGCATAATTAAAGCATTAAAGCATAATGTCTTTTGCAAATGTCTATGTATAGGGACGTAGAAGGTTCATTTGCAAGAATACTTGTCATGGCTTCTCAAAGTACGATGGATCTAAGTAATCTAATATGCAATTAAATATTCTTTCACACCATTTTCTTTATGAAATATTTCATCTTTTTATAATGCACTTTACATCTCATTTCAGCTACATGGTTGGAGAGTTATGGAGGAAACACACATCACTTAAAGATGAATGTAATGTTTATAAATATTGTAATCTCTCTCTCTCTCTCTCTCGACAGAAAGCAACTCCTTTTATTGATCAATGCATTTACATCTTACATTCATTAATCCATTATAAGTTTGCCAAAAGGCGAATGCATCAAATCTTTCTCTCTAGCAAAGCTTGTTAGCAAACAATTCTCTCTCTAACGATGCTTGTTAGCAAACAATGAGATTCTCTTGTAGCAGAAAGGTGTTTGTAAGTTGATGCACATGGAACTCCCTATAGGTTAACTTAAACTCTCTCTCTCTCTTGTAAGTTGATGCACATGGAACTCCATACAGGTTAACTTAAGCTCTCTCTCTCTATTTGAACCCAAACAATGAGATTCTTTTATAGCATAAAGTTGATTGATCTCTATTTTAGAGAGAGCGAGGGTGTATAGGTGCTCAACTTTGAGCTTTTGTGTTCAAACTCAAATTTTAGGCAGAGAGATGGCATGTAGTAGAGGAAAGAAGTTTGTATGTGGTGCTCTAGGTTTATTGTGCCCCTCTATTTTTTTCTCTAAAACTCAATCGCTCTAAAATCTCTAAAATCTACTCTAAGTAGAAACTCAATTTCTCTTTTTTTTCTAAAAACCCATTATCTCTCTCTAGAAACCCAAATAAAATAATTAGCATATTTTTTTCTTATAAGAAAAGTTTGGAGAGATTTTTTTAAAAAAAAAAGTCTAAATTGGGCCAAGCTGAGCTTCCGGGTAATTCCAGGCCATAACGGGTCTTGCCATGGCCTTTAATGAGTCGGCTTTACCGGGCATAGTTTCGGGCCGGGCCTCACCGGGCTAGGGAGAATTGGCTCCATGCCGGGCTGGCCCCGGGCCTTGCCAATTGGCATCCCTTGCGAGCAAGAGTATGGGGATCAAAAAGAGAGTAGGGGTATCACGAGGGTTGGGCAAGTCTTCGAGACTTTGGGCAAGAACAACAACAGTTCTCCAACCGTGAGGGATGTGGGTATAGTCAGGTTGGCACCGAGGATTCTAAGGCATACATGAGTTGACTCAATGAATTGTCGAGAGAATGTAATGAGATGCATCTGCGCGATTGCAACAAAGAATGAAGTTGTCTTCCATTTTGATATTAGGTTGTATTTTAGTTGTTGTATGCTCCATTTTGGACTTTGTATTTATATTTTTGATTATTATAGGCTATGTTTTTCATTGATATGAATGAATGGTTAATAGACATCGAGACAAGAAAACGATGTCTCAGTATTTACTTGTTTTTTCAAAGTAATGAAATTACATAATGCATCACTCCTAATTTCTTTTAAAAACTAGAAGAACACTATTTTTAAAGATTTATAGTGCTTTTTTTAAAAGAAATGTGGGACAAAACTTAGGGATTCGGCTGATTCTCCAATCCGATATGTTGATCCATATTTGGGGAGACCGATCGGAGTCACCGATCCATTTTTTAAAACCTTGCTATAGATTATCCCTTTTAAAAAATTAACATGTAGCATATGCACATGCGGAACTAGACATACCAAACCAACAAGATAGATAGTTCAATAGAATGAGAAATAGTACTGAACATTAAAAAAAAATGAAATTTTGAATGCAAAGGAAACAAGAGAGAGTGATATTCACTTACCGAAATCTTGCTCTTTCAAACCAGGCTCCTCTCTCACTCCTGCAATCCTATGAAGCTCAAATGCAGTCCTTCCGAATGGAGATACATAGAAGTAAACCTTCCGGTCATCAGCACCATCACTCAATATCATTTCCCTTATCTTCTACCCCACTTCCTCTGCATCTCTCCACCCCTTCTCAGTGAGACAAATTCTAGGGTCAGGAATTCGAGGATACGCAGATTCATCAACATTTCCTTCACTCTGACAGTGCCTAACGAGAATTATTTGACGAGGACGAGGACGAGGGCGAGGGCGAGGGCAAGGGCAAGAGCTCCTCAAAACGTTGTTCATCTCTGGAAAACGCATCTCCATTTCTGATCTTCCCTTCACTCGAGTTCTTCCTAGAGTGTCTTCACAACATTTTATTCGAAACGGCACTTGGGTTTTGAAGCAGCGGGCATAATTTGCTTGTTTCAGATGAGAGATTGCGGAATTACTTGAGGAGAATTCATGGGGAAGAAATGGAGATGCCCTAGCAGCCATGATTCCAAAGAGAAAGAGAGAGAGTAGATTTTAATGAGCAGCAGATGAGTGGCAACAGGAAATGTGTCATCTGCCCTGTAAGGGTTGAGAGAGAAGCTCACTCGCATAAATTAGACAAGGCGTTACAGAAGACGCCAATTTTGGTGTTTCTCAGCAAAAAAAACCCACGGTCGTTACTGAGCTTATGAACCTTGACAAAACACCATATATACATGCTGATCTTTTAAACGGATCGGTGAATCTGGATCAAATTGGATTAGTGGATCGGCGATTTGGGTCGGAGGATCAGCCGGATCCGGCCTTAAATTTTTTTTTAAAAAACATAACTTTTTTTTAGTTTCCAAAGAGGAAATAGAGACAGTACACTATAAAATTTAATTATTTTGCAAAAATACATTAAATTGAGATGCATTTTTGTGTCTAAGTGTTTATTGATATTAATTTTGATATATTACTTAAAAAACAATTATACGCATTTTATGATTCTTAGTGACGATCGATAATTATAAGAAATGAAGAAATAAGATAGACCTTGAAAACAAAATTCCCCAACAAATTTTCATATTATAACATGAAAAAAAAAAATTAAAAATGCTATTTTTCCTAAACTAAAAATCGAGCCGTAAAAATCATGATAATTATATAAAAAGCTGATTACTAATAGTTATCCTTTCTAATAGCATATGCATCAAAACCCTTAAAACATAAGTAAGTTATTAAATATTTTTCAATAAAATAGCATGTATTAAAAACCCCAAACGGGAGCTGATTTTGAGCTAGATCTATATAATAACCAGTATAGATCAAACAAGCTGGAGAAAAACAATCGTCGATAAATTCAGTAAAGATTCATTTGAACCAAATTTCACCTAATTTGTTGCAAAAAGGATGAAAAATCCATGTTGAGGCGGATTTCAGAAACCCTTAATATGTAGAAATTTCAAGGGAAAAACTCAAGAAAAATAAATACATTTATAAATGAATTGTAACTATATATCGGAAAAAATAAAAACAAAAAAACATAACAAATAATCTCCTATACAAAAATTATGAAGAATATAATTTACTTCATAATTTAATTATAATTTAATTTTTACAAATAACTATTTTTCTTCTTCCAAAGACTTTGCTTGAATATAGTATGTATTTTACTTAAGGGTTATATTAGGGTGCTCACATTATATATTATTTTATAATTGTACTCAACAAATTTTGGATACTTATATATCTTTGTTTTGTATATGAATCATTTTTTTTTATAAGAAATTTTTGGTTGGGATGTGATATCACATCCGTCCTAATGACAAAAAATATTGTATTATAAAATAAAAATATATAAACATCCAAAATTTATTGAGTAAAATAGTAAAAATGCGGAGAGAAAAAAGTGAGCCTCTTCTCGTTACTTCTTCTCAAGTTTTAGGATGCTTGAAGCCAGAAAATGACTCATTGAAAATCCAAAACATTTACACGTTTTCTCTCTCTTGCCTTGTTTACATCTTTGTACTAGGTACGGGGGTATACTTCATGACATCGTAGTTATTCATTGTTTTTAATATATTTGTAGTCATTTAAAAGATGAAGTTTCTATACGATCCAGGCTTTTTGAAAAGAAAATAAAGCCTTACCTCAAATCCACATCCGGAAGGCATTTCGGCATTGGAAATCTTTACAATGATTCTAAATTTAATTTTCAGCACTGACAATAAAATTTGAAACTCAAAAAATGGCATAGATCTTGTGGATCTGTGACCACTTAGTTTTAGGAAAAATTGAATGGTCTGGATGATTTGTTATAATATACACTATTTTTAGAATTTAAAATCCTGATTTTTTTCACAACCATACTGTTCAAGCTGAGATGATCGATTTAAAGCTATTTCAACACTTGAATTACAATTTTTGATGAATTATAAAATGAGGCTTTACTTATTTTGATGGGGCTACAGCCCTATGAAACCATTTTCCTTATTTAAATAAGTTCTTTGTATTATTATTTTATTTTTTCATTATTTTATTCCCATTTTTTAGAGTTATTGCTATCTCAATCAATTCTTTTAATGACAATTTTTCCAGTTACTTTTTTTGTTTTTTGTATGTTCTACTACGATGGCTATTTGTGGTTGTTCCACTATATGAAAAATTGTGTGTTATATAAATTTATTAATTTTTATTTTGATATATTATTTAATTTTACTATTTCTTCTTTTTGTTGTCTCATTATAGTTGTTATGCGTAATCAACTGGTTTACATGAAACTTAAGAGTACAGAATAACTCCAAGTTGCGTACTTCCCTCTTAAAACATCAATCGAGGGATGCCCCTCTCGCCCCTACGCCTTCGGCAGTACTTGGTAGTTTTAACATTGGAAAATTGGTTGGTGTGTCCAAGCCCGCATCTGTTACTAATGCGGGCTCGGAGATCTACATCGTCCACCAAAATTGGGTCCCGTAAATGATAGTCCTCCAAAGAAAAAATAAAATCAACGACTCAAATATTTTCTTCAAAAAAGATATTTTTTAGTTTTTAAAATTTATTTATTTATACAAATTAATAATTTTCATGTTAAAGATTATATATTTCTTAAAAATTAGGATCAAATTTTATTTCAAAAATAAATTATTAAGAGGCTGTATTTCTACATGCGAGTCTGTGGGCTCATAAAAACCATGTCTTTTAACATTTTAGTATGCTTTTCGTTTTTTAATATAGACATTATTGTTTGAAAGATTCAAGGGATAAACTATTTAACATCTCAAGTATTTCTTTTGATTAGTTAAGTTTTGGGTGTATTATGATAAACGGGAGAAATTTTAAATACTACATAATTTAAAATATGTTTCGTTTTAATACATTGCTCTTTCAATAGGGCCTAACGGCTGGCTTATATGATATTTATGGCTAGGTTTTTCATCATTTTATATCTCTTCCACTTACCCGCTATTATTTGCCTCAAGCTAGTCAAATGCCAAATGGACGCATCCCATAACTCGGCATATAGAATAATTCGTGGATACCCAAAATAGAGTAATGCCATCTATGTCTCAGAAATTTATTTTTCTTGTGTATCATATACTTTATTTACAATTTAACTTCTTTCTTTTTTTTAAATTCAATGGGAAGACATGCCCTATCCGTTTAGATTAGAAGTTAGATTTTAAAGGTGTTAGCAGGGTAGTATTAGCAGTAGGAATGAAAACCACATGTAGTGACTAGGCGTGGGTTGCTACCACCACGGCCCCAACCCCATTCTTGCAATACAATTTATCATTTTGCAACATGAAAACTGCATGTTCGGAACGTGCGACCAAATGATACATTCTACAAGTAATAGATATTTTGATCCAGTATTTGATTAATCGGGTGAGCCAGCTCGGACTCGTCAGGAGTATCTCCTAGGTTGGTCCAACCCTAGGATCCTAAATTATAAAAATTAGAAGTTTATTTGTAATTTTTTTTTATCAATTTGGAAAAGATTAGAAAGTGTTTTAATATTTTCAGAGCCACTAGAGGACTCCGTCAAGGGGATCCTCCATCCCTATTTCTTTTCTCCCTTTATGCAAAATGTTTTAGCATATTGATACAGAATGTGGAAGCAGGTTTTTTTGGTGGCTAAGTCGGGTCCAACTATTTCCCATCTTCAGTATGCTGATGACACCCTTATTTTTAGCGATGCTTGAGAAATTCAAATCGCTAACTTAGACTGTTTCTTCGATTGCTGTGAGGCCACCCTGGGTCTTAAGGTTAATTACAGTAAAACCCTTTTGATTGGGGTAAATTGCTCCCCTGATCTGTCTCTCTCTTTGGCTAACCGATTGGGGTGTAAGGTTGGATCCTTCCCTTCACCTATCTGGGTATCCCTATTTCTGAGTCTAAGTCGTCCTCTTCAGTTTGGGATCAGGTTATTCAAATGGTCCAATTTAAGTTGGATTTGTGGAAGCCGAAAGACCTTTATTTGGGTGGTAAAGTCACTTTGTTACGAGCTTGCCTTGCAAATTTGCCCATTTATCTTATGTCTCTTCATCTTATGCCCGCTTTAGTTATCAAGAAGATTGAACATATGATGTGTAACTTCTTGTGGGTGAGTTTTGGGCTTGAAAGAAAGTATCATTTACTTGGATGGGATCAGGTTTGTACGCCTAAGAGTGAAGGGGACTGTGAATTCACAAGCTCAAGTTTATGAATGAAGCTTTACTATGTAAATGGTGGTTGTATAGCTTCCACTGCAAGATCAACTTTGGTTTCAAACTCTTTCATCAAAATATGGCATGGATAGGCAGACTTATGGTTGGGTGGTGGTCATCCTAATGAGACTTCTTTTCTTTGGAGGCCTATCTATAGATGCAGGCCAATGATTGCTAGTCACTTCCGTTGGGTGGTGGGCAGTGGGAGCGCAATTTCTTTTTGTCATAAAAATGGCTTGGAGAGGTGCCTCTCAAGCTTTCTTTTCCTGATTTGTATGCCAAAGTTTCGCAACCAGAAGCAAAGATTGCCAGTATAGTAGATTTGAAAGGTCCTCATCCTTCCTGGCATATCTCTTTCCCCTATAATAGACTCAATGACGACGCTTTCCAGTAGTGATTGCAATTATTGGAACTCCTTGATTCATTTTATATCTCCCCGGGCTCTGAGGATCAACTTGTGTGGGAATTGGAAACTGATGGTCCCTTTTCTGTAAAATCGTGTTACAGGTTCCTCTTCCATGATAGATGGAGATGGTCTCTACCCCTTGTGGCAAAAATCTGGAAGTGGACTATCCCTCACAAGGTACAGGTTTTGTTACAGTTGCCTGCCTAGAATAAAATATTGACGGTTGATAACCTTATCAAGAGGGGTAAAATGTTCCCTAACATTTGTATGATTTGTAAACTTGATGAGGAAACTGGGAACCATCTTTTTCTCCATTGCAATGTTGCATCCAAAATTTGGTACTGGTTCTTTGATCTACTATGGATCCATGCCTCTATTCCGAGATCGGTCATGGACATTGTTTCACTACTTTCTCTCCCATTTACCTTCTGGAGGTTCTTTAGTTTGGAGTATAGCTCGTGGTGCAATGCTATGGGAAATTTGGAAGGAAAGGAATAGGCGAATCTTCGATGGTATTAGCCTATCCTTTGATTGGTTATTAGATAACATTATGATCACTATTTGGCAGTGGTATTCGGTTACTAAGGATGGATGAGGCCTTTCTCAAGCGGATGTTATGGTTAATTTGTAAAACTTATTTCTATTGGGGAAAGTTAAGATGCATCCTTATTGTTTCTGGACTCCACCACAGATGGGCCGCTTCAAAATTAATTTTGATGGCATCTCTTTTAGTAATCTTGGTTTGGCTGGCATAGGTAGTGTCTTACAGAACAATTTGGGTGAGATTGTCGTCTCCTATGCGGGCCCTATTGGTTCAGCTACGGTGAATCATGTGGAGTTGGCTTCTTTATTGCAAAGACTTAAACTCATTAAAAAATTGGCTCATTGTTGTATTTATGAAGGAAACTCTTTAAATGTTATAAGTTGGTGTAAAAAGGAGTCGAACACCCTGCGGTTACTTCGGTCTCTCTGGCTAAAAATCATGTATTTGGTTGCTCCCTTTTTTATTTCCTTTACTCATGTTTATCGTGAAACCAATGTTGTTGCTGGCTCCGTTGCTAAAGGAGGGGCTCTTTTGCCTTCTCTGTTAGTTTCTAATGATGTAATCTCCTTTGAGTAATTTTTGTTAATAAAGTTTGGAACTTTTGTCAAAAAGAAAACAAAAAATGTCAAAATAATCAAACTTTCCTGCAATAGGAGAGACATGTTAGCCTACGCCGTGTGAGCTTGTGTCAACACGTGTTTAAGTATCCATGCATATCGACAAGACCTACATAGGGCAAGCAATGGACCTAGACTAGACCTGGATCCTGATAAGGATAAAAAAATTGGACGCGAGGAGTAGGGTATAGGTCTACGTAGACTCGACCCAACCTGACATGAATAGTGTTGATATTTAAATGATATATATGATATTTAAATAGAATTAAAATAAGGGTGTGGTTTCTAAAAGGTTGCAACCTTAAACAACCCAATTACGGCGCATCTTCAAATTTTATCAAAACATGTAATTTTGGTATTAAAAATTCTTAGAATTATCTGAAAAATCTATTTTTATATCTAATTATAAAACTGTAAACTCCAAAAAAATTTAAAATCAATTAGATCTATAAACGTATGAAAATCTTGAAAATGGACAGTCTAGATAATGTGTTGTAAGATGCACTATTTTTGAAACTCAAAATCTCTTTTTTTTTTTTTCATATCCATACATCTCAATGTTAAGATGATCAATTAGAGGGTTTTTCAACATTACAACAACCTTCTACAATGGATTTTTGAGTTTCATATGTAATTCTATATTTTAAGGTCGCAACCTTATATAAACTTTTTCATTATAATATTTTACTACGCATGTATATATTTAACAATTTTATGAAATACATTCAAATATATTTAATTTTTTGGTTGGGTGTAATCGGGTCCGGGCCGGATCCCACATTATATTTTCGGGTCAGTGTTCTATAATATTATTTTGGGTCTGGGTCCATGTTTGGCCGCACTGAACCCGACCAGACCCATGCCACCCTTAGACACGAGAAAAGGAAGGTAACTCTAAATATAAATAGTGTTTATTCAATGAATTAAAACATTTGAGGAAACTTAAAAAGGGTGAGGTTTATAAATGGCATCACCCTTATACGGTAGAGTAATGCACCGTCCAAACCTTGATAGAAGATGCAGGTCTTTTGCTGAAGACCCCTACTATACTACGATGGCTTAAAATCTTTTCCGTTTCTAATTATGAAATTTAATAAAGCTTTAAAAATGGTGTAAATAAAACAGAATCGTAAATAACATCTAAAACTTGATATCATTGTCATTTCATATCCATTTCTTTCGAAGTTGTGATGATCAATTGAAAGATAGGACACTATTTGGGAGCTCTTATTACCATTTAGTGATATTGTTCCCGAATATTACGAGTAGTATCTCTGTGGCTTTTTTTTTCCCCCCTAATTTGTCTTTCATGTCCGGCAATGAAAACACTGGCCAGTTTTAATTTAAAATGCAAAGAGTTGTCCGGCGTTCTTGTTATTGAACAAGTAGCTTCTTTGTTTCTTTGTTGTGTGGTGTTTGGATTGCCAGACAACTGAATCCCCCAAAACCAAGTCCGCCCTTTCTTCCCATCGTTTCTCTTCTCTCATGTTATGTCTTTCTTCTCTCTATAACCCAGAGCCCTCTCTCTCCACGGAGTAGCCATCTGGAGCCACAACCACAGAAATTCCGCCCTCTAATCAGCTGTGTAATTTGCTCTTGTTTAAATTTGGGGAAAATTAGATGAATTGTGGATTAGGGTTTTGGGTATAGAAATACCTCAAAACGTGTTAAAAAACACTTTATTTGTGATTTCTTTTGTGTTCTTTCTTTTCATGATGATCTCGTGGTTTTAATGGTGGTTATTGGCACATTCACCTTGAAAAAGCATTTGGGTTTTCTGTGGGTACTTTGCTTTGATTTAATGGCAGTTTCATAAAAAGTTTTTCGAGGGTTTTGGATTTTTTTCTACATTGCGCTTGAATCAGGATGTTTGTTTTAGGCAGGATTGTTGAATAAAAATATTAGAATAAGGATATTTGGGGGTCCTTGAGTTTTTTCTTCAGTGTTTGAATTCTCTGATTATATTACAACTAGTAAGAAATAACTTTAATTGATTGCTTAGAGCTCATTTTACGAGGACGTTTTCTCTAAATATAAAATTTCAACCGACAAAATTCCTCGAATTCTTCTTCATTTACAGGTAATCGGTCTGCAAATCCATTCATTTCGGGTTTTACTTGAGAAATCCTTTCTTTCGACTGTTAACTGATATTTTTTTTGATGGATTTCTTGGGGAGAACCGTACGAATTTATTGAATATGACTCATGGTGTGAAGAAACCCTAGTTTTCATATCACGTTGAATGTCGCAGTAGATTTTGCATTGAATTTAGCTGAAGTAGTGTTGAATCTGAGGATAATGAGAAGCTTCTCATTTGTTGTGGTTGCTAATTTCTTATTTTATTCATGTAAAAACTAGGGATATTTTTCATCACTTTTCTTATGTAATTTTTTATAGATCATTTAGAGCTTTCTCAAATAAGGAAGTTAGGCTATGGACATTGGTCAAATTTCATGAGTTCATTCTTAAACTAAAATAATATTATCCTTGAAAACAAAGAACATAAAGCATAAGGTCACTATTAGATTGAACTTTCACACGCTAAAAAGATAATAAAACAAACATAAAAACCCTCAATCCGCCACCCTTTCTTGTTCTACTTCAAATCTCAATAAAAAAATCTTCAAATTTATTCCCTAATACTCCTAATGCATTCCACTAGCAAAAGCCTATTCAAACATATAAATATTATATCATTAAAGTGGTTTTATGATTTAAAAATTAGGTTTTTTAAGCCCCAATACCCCAATCTGTCATTAATCATATTTTTCTCCAAATTAATACACAACCATTACACATTTGTGAGATTTTCTTGATAACAGTACACATGTGAGAGATAGAGAGGAAAGAGAGAGCGAAAGTGAGAGCGAGAGAGAGAGAAGAAAAATGATGGGAAGAGAGGGCTTGTTAGGTTTTGACTATTCTAGAGAGCTGTTCGGTAATTGTTCAAAAAGGGAAAAGAGTTTTTTGGTATTTCGAATACCGGACAACAAAAAACTAGAAACTTAAACATAGCAAATTGTCCAGTAATGCAAACGCCAGACAACTTTTGGTGATTGTGGAAAGAATAACCCTCTTGTCGGGTGTTTCCATTGTCAGAAAAGAAGGCAACTTAGAGGGAAAAAAAAAAGAGGCCGCAAGAGGTGGTCCTCGTAAGGCCCCCCAAAAGGTGTCCGTATATAATTTGTTGAAGTTTTTTCTTTTTAGAAAAAACAAACTTTCCGTGGTGATTTTTGAGGTAAATGCTATGCATAAATGTTTCGTGTAAACTACTTCCTAGCTGAAAAGGCATTTTGGTTGAGCATAAGTTCGAACTCTTTTTGGTCAAGGACCTTGGGTTGCCGGTTCCATCACAGCCAACAAACCACAAAGGTTGGGATCTTTTGGTTTAAAACATTCGACGAGGGAGGCATAAATCATAGGGTATTTTGTGCATCGAAAATTCCAATGATTTGGTCGAAGAAACGAACTCTGAATGCACAAGGACTCGCGTGCTTTTGACCTTGACCCCCTTCTCACCATATTCAAAGAGTGATATATGCATTTCTTATGATGATGATTTGAAAGCCATTGCATAGTATCAACTTTTAGTATTGGGCTCATATTGGAGCTTATCCTTAATGCATTCTCTCTTTATATCGATGTCATTAAAAAAAATTTGGGACAAGCTTCTCTATGGGTCCTCAATATTTGGCACTGTGGAAGGCCCCTCCAAAACAACAATGTTTATATCATCTCCATTTCTTATAATTTAACCTGTGTCTCCCCCAAACCATATCCCCCCTTGAATTATCATCATGTTCAGTGACTAAGTGCTCGATAAATATCTAGTGAGAAAAACCAATGTTCTAGTACTCGAGTGAATGGGGGAATAAAAAAAATATGAAGAAAAAAAATATAAAAACTCCAAAATATATAATTTTATGTTTTCTATCGTTTTGGCAAAGATTGGGAAGTGTTTTGGCTATGAATACTTATTTTTATCTATTTATCTTCTTTTTAGATTATTTTTAAAATACCCCCAGTCACAAAATCCATTGTTTTTCACTAAATTTTCGACCTATTTAGATGTGTTTTGTTTAATTTTACTTTAAATATAGTTTTTACATTTTTTGAGATTTGTTTTGTATTTTTTTTAAGATTTCTTTTCTGCCCGGCCACGACCTACCCAACTTGGGCCGAGTTACTCAGACTCGGCCAGGCCCACGGCCAGGTTCCGGGGCTGAGTCATGCTTTCCTACACAGAAAAACAATTAATGCCAAGACCATAGCGATCATCCAAGTCATTTCTTTTTTCGTGGAAGTCTCACACACTGGTTGTTTGGTAGTATTTAAGCCAATCACAAAGTGAAATGTCACTGTTTTAACCTAGAATAGAGGACCATAGATTTTCCAAGTTTGTAGTCGAAAAGAGAAATCAACGAGAAAGAACGCATCAGAGTAGTTATAAAAAGATTCGGATAAAATACCCCAAGAAAGTTCAAAGTCAGGTTGGAGAAGTCTTATATGTTCATAGTAAGAACCTGCAGACCGGAGCCTTAGGTCAATTTTAAGTTACACTACGTCAATTCAGCATCATCCTTATATCAATTATTTAAGGTTAGTACCTGATGGAAAATAATTAAGTGGTCCTACTAGACCAAGCATTTCATTTCATTATATTATATGGGAATCAAACACCTTAATATCATCATCATCATCAAAGCTTTATACCAACTATTTAAAGTCAACATTTAGTAGGGAAAGAAAAATGAAGTGGTCCTGTAGGACCATGTGTTTCATTATGTTACTCAAAACACCTTAGGCTACTCACCAAAGGCAACAGAAGGCCTGGTTTGGGGGGTTTGATGAACCCTCAAAACACTCCTGATATCAATTGATCAAAAAAGAAAAGAATTTTGATTTAGAAAAAGATACCCAAATCAAAATGCTCTTCAAAATATAATCTAGACCATACATTTCGTATAGATCAAATCAGGGAAGTTTTGAACACAATTTTTTTTTTCACTTTTCTTTGGAGAATTATTATTTACGGGACCCGATTTTGGTGCACAGTGTTGATCTCCAAGGCTGTATAGTATCAGGTGCGCGCTTGGACGCACCAAACAATTTTCCTAGTATCAAGCAAAAGTATATTATGATTCATACGGTCATGATAACATTATCGCCATGGCAATTGTCACCGTCTATTAAACGGTTAGATAATTCCATCAATATCCAATCACTTGATCGGACAATGATAACCCTTATGGCCATACAGTTATTGTGACCACAGGGATCAGACTGCAGTATCTCTACATTTAATGGACGCATCCTGTGGTCACTATCAGAAAAACATATGCGAGGCAAATCTCAACCGTCAATTATCATTGTAGACATCTGCTCAATGCCCACCAACTGAGAACTGGTCTACCATCCATCAACAACATCTGAACTGTTGGATTAGAAGTGAAAGATACACCCGACCCACATCGATGCGCCGGCTCGTTATGCATGGCAGGGTGTTCATATATAATATGGGTCCTAACAACGTGGAGTCTCAACCATCTGTCCTCGATGGCAAACGACAAAGATGAATTTCTTCTCTGCTTTGAGAATGAATGGTAGAGACTTCATGTCGTTCACAAAATATATATTAAGTACTATTTTATCATCATCATAACTTTTTTTCATAATAAGTGTTTTTTTTTTTTTTATCAAGGTTGCAATAAAAGGAAACATTTACTATTCAAATGGGGTCCTGACAAAAAAATATGATAGACGGCTGAGACTGTTTCTCTGGTTAACTTTTAGGATCTGAAGGATGCCAAATCAGAATAAAAAAATGGGGGAAAAAAATCCCAATCTTTGGAGTTTATAAGTGACGTAATGCGAGGGTTCAAATATTATTAAGAAGGATTAACAATGTTAGAAAAGTTTAGTCATTATTTAAGGTGATTTGTTTGATTGGAAATAAATAATTGAAGGGATGAGAAAAGACAAGCAGAAAAGGTCGCAAAGGTGGGGACGTATTGAAAGAATAAGTTGGTTTCCAACGAATAAATCCTCTCTGGTCGCCGGGCCTACTTGACCCTTTTAGTGTCGGTGCATCTCTCATTTCTCAATTCCCACCGTGGGCATGAGAAAGAGAGGGAAAATTGTTTCACGAGTCCGGAGACTTGCGTTTCCCCAAAGTACAAAGCATCCATTTTCGAGATGGATGCATCTAAAAGCAGTTGAAACTAACGGTTTTAATTTGGTTTTTTATAAAATTGTCTTTTTTAATTTTAAAATTTATTTATTCATTTATATTCATGATTTTCATGTTAGAAATTATATCTCTTTACAAATTGAGTCCAAGAATCCATCTCAAACATAAATTTTTAATAGGGGACTCATTTCTATGGACTCATAGAAACCGTGTCTGGGAGAAAATGATAGGCAAGTCAGTTGGATTAGGTAGCTGAGCACCACCCTAGAAAATAACGGCCTGGGCCACAAAAAGTGGCCAACCGGACCTCTATTTTTTCATCGTCTTTACTTTGTTGGATGAATTTATATAGGGGGTTAGACTTTATGAAAACAAAATATAGCCTAACCTCAAATCCTCATCGGGAAAACACTAAGGGCATCAAGAATGTTCACTCTAAAATCAATTTCCAACTCTGACAATGAAATTTGAAACTAAAAAATGGAACAGATATTGAATTCGAAAAACACTTCGGGCATCAGGAATATTCGCTTTAAAATCAATTTCCAACACTGACAATGAAATTTGAAATTCAAAAAATGGTACAGATATTGTGGATCTATGAACACGTATTTTTAAGGTGACATGGATAGTCTAGAGGATTTGTTGCAATATACATTATTTTGAAAATTTGAAATCTTTTTTTTTTTTTTTTTCCAAGGCCATAATATTCAGGCTGAAATGATCAATTTAAAGGTTTTTCAATTTTTGATGAGTTATGAGGTGAAGTTTTACTTATTTTGATAGGACTGCAGCCCTATCAAACTATTTTTCTACTTTTGATTTCCTTTCATTTTACCGGCATGGCCCTCATGGAAATGGGGCCGGGCGGGGTGGCCCGTCGGCTACTGGCCGTAATTAGGCAGCATTAGAAGAACGGGAGACACGACGGACCCCCGGAGAAAACGCGTAGTAGTCTCTTTGGCCTTTAGCGATACAAGGAAAAAGCATTAATGAGATAAGACCTAGGAGGATTCCTTAAATTGTTGGGAAGTAGAAGTGAACAGAAACCCCTCTAAGAAAGCCTTTTTCCGGCTGGACCGTCTCATTCTCATGTTTGTTTCGTGGGAAACTAGTATATTTTGCAGAGGTTAAGAAAGCTGTCCCTTTTTTTTTTTTGGGTAAGTATTTCCAGCTTATTCCGGCCCACTATTTATTTTAAAAGTACCTTCATACCTAACTAGAATGCGAAAGTGCTTCCCAAAGAAGGGAAAGCTCTGACTGGGACAAAAAAAATAAAAAATAAAAAAAGAGAAAAGAGAAGTCTACCAAGGACCTTGGAAAACACTTTCTTACGGCAGAAACATGCCCGAAATGTGAACAATATGAAAACCAATTGCCAGTCTCGATAATAGCACGAGGGAAACCACACCTCACTTGGTCTTGGACTTAATAATAAATCATTATATATATATATATATATAAAATATGAAAAATTGTTTGATGCGGGCTGGACCACATGACGACATATGCAGTCCAAAAAGTATAAAGCATCCATCTTAAAGATGGATGCAAGTAGGTGTTCCATCTAAAAACAATGGAAATTAACAGTCCAAATGTTTTTTTACTAAAATTATTATTTCTAGTTTTTGAAATTTACTTATTTTTTCATATTCATGATCTCTATGTTAGAGATTACATGTCTTTAAAAATTATGTCCAAAAATCTATCTAAAATATAGATTTATTAATGGGTACAGTTTGTATAGAGCTTAGGCTTCAAATAGTGTCTAGAAATGTGGTTTCAATATTGGAAATATTTGTGATAGCCTCAAAATATATTTTTAAATGTATTTATAATTTTTAAAGCTTCAAAAATAGTGTAGATCAACATATCTATGAAAACTTGAAAATTTTGAAAATCGATGGTCCAAAAATGCGTTACAAAATACACTATTTTCAAAACTTGCAATCCATTTTTTTCTCATGTCCATACATCTTGATGTTGAGATGATCAATTTGAAGATATTTAAGCATCAAAACAGCCTCTTCTAGTGCAATTTTTTATATAGGCTCAATTTGATTGTTTAGAGCCTCGGCTCTATATAAACTTTTCCCTTTATTAATAGGCTCGCATTTCTACGTATGCGGGTTTGACTATATATATATATAAAAGAAAAATATTCTTAACACCTTTAGACGAAAATGAATAGTGATTTCGCCTATCCTCATGACCGTTCAAGTTTCATCGCGCGGTCACGATTGTTTAGTAGTGTTTTATTTTTCATTTTGTTTCTATAAATCGGAATGACCTGAAATTTGGAGAGTATGTACATCTTACTGAGACGCATCTAATAAAAATATAAAAAAGATTATCTGCAAAAAACATATTGACCAAAATACCTCTGAAATATTTTGGGGTATTTTGGTCAATGTTTTTCATGTAAAAAAAATTTTTTTATATTTTTTGAAGATTCTCCTATTTTTTATAAATACACATTCCAAATTTCAGGTCATTCTGATTTGTAAAAAACAAATGAAAAATAAAATACTACTGGACAATC
>NW_006495273.1:7930346-7959330 GCF_000471905.2 Amborella trichopoda | reverse complement strand
GAAAATATTGATATCTTTCAATCATGATTATTTTTAGGATTATGATGATCACTTACTGAGTAGCCAAACTCATCAAACTATGGTAAACATTTTTTCAGGATAACTGCGGATTCATTTTGAGTGCTAGTCAAGATCAACCCTGGAAGATATTGTTGTTGTGCTAGCTTTCTTTATTTACTTTGTAAGACCTCGCCACTGTAAATTTGTCCTATCAAGAGTTGTATATATGTTTTGGACTGTTACATCTCAAGAATATCTGTATTGTAAATTCTTGGGGCAGTTAGCCTGGGAACAGAAATCAAATTGTGTCTTATATTGAGCGCATATAATGTATCAGTCAATAGGATATTTGTTCCTCTTGGTAAACACAGCTTGAAAGTACCAACACCTAGTACATCGTAGTAAGTGTTATCTCCCATATAAATCCGTCGATTACCGGCTGCAATCTCTTTCAATTATGTGAATCCGTCCTAGGTCCTCGAGACATGTTGAGTGGAGGTTGAGTCGACCCTCCAATTTCTCAGGTTTTGATCAGTAACTATTGATTCTAAAACTATGCAGATCGAGTCATTTCTCTTATTTTGATTATTTCGAGCAAGGTTGTTATTTTGGTTCCTATTTTTATTTTTCAAATTAAGACAATTAAACTTGATGTGACCAATTTCCTTACAATAAAAACAAGTCTTGTCAACCTTATTCTTTTGATGTTTAAAATTTCTCCCCATTCCCTTATACCTATTATTTTTCTAATAATTGAAAAGTTTCTTGGGGATCTGAGAAGATAAACTTTGGGCAAAGTGGAGTTCATTTGACTTCTTCCGCATTCTTCTCTCAGCTTCAATACTAAGATGCATGAGAAGATTTAATATGGTTATCCCTTGTGCAGAATGGTTCAATGCAATTACAACAGACTCTCAAGATGGAGGGAGACTGTTAAGGACAACGGACACTTGCATGCGATCGGGGACTGGATTCCTGACTGCAACAAGGTCTTTTGCGAGCGCTGTCACTTTATTGACATGCTCGGTCACTAAGTCCATTTCTTTCATTTTGCAAGAATTGTATTTTTTTAATAATAATCGTACATGGGTCTCAGAAGTGGTCCCATATTTTTTAGATAGGGCGCCCATCATACTTTGAGTTATGGTGTAATCCTCGAAGACTCTAATTAAATCATCTTCCATAAAACTCAGCATAGTAGTCCTAGCTACTTTGTCAACTTTTAAACATTTTCCAAATCGTCTTTTGGATTGACCATTAGCATTAGGCTCTAAAACTGGTGGTTCAATGTCTAGGACATAATCTACCATATCTTGGAAAAGAATATATCCAATTTTTCTTTTCTACATAGAAAAATTGGTCCCATTGAGTTTTCAAGTTTGGATAGTTCTGACATGACTAGTCTAGATGCCATTTTAAATTTTTAGATAATACCTAAAAGTTCAAAAACAAATTTAATTGTATTTAAGAAAAGATTGTCTGCTAATTAAATCAATAAGTTTGTCGATTCTCAGTGAGCTACAACTTCAAAGAAAAATTTTCTCGAACAGTTATGTTTGCACTGCTGTGAAGCAACAAAAAAATAATGAAGTAAGACAACAACTACTTTTATGTCAAATCTTGCATAAGAATAATTTTTATAAATATGCGAATATGTCTTAGCACAATATAGAGAGTCTACAATGATATTTGATATTTTTCAACAAAAAATATGGCATTACATAATCACAAAAAAAAAAAATACGCAAAATCATGATCATGAAAATTTCTAACTTAAAGAGACCAAAGCATAGGATAATTATGCAATGTAGTGACAATTATTATGTAAATAAAATATGTTGAAAATCCCAAAATTATAGGTCACAAAAAAAAAAAATAATACTAATAAAATAAAAAATACATGCTATTGATACGTAGGCCTTTACTCCAATAGAATTGGTACGTGCATAATAAGATTCAATAATAAATAAATAAATAAAATATGCAATAATTTTTAGCAACAAAAAGATGGAAGAAAGAAGTTGTCCGCCTCCTATGGTCAGTAAAAAGTATATAACAATACACAAATTTAGATGCTCAGCTACTGAACACAGAGTAGAAGAAAATATTTGGGCAATCTTTACAAATTATTATTATTAATTTTATTAGAAAATAGAGAGAAGAATTATTTGCCTTATTTTTTGTTACTTGACCATGGGCTCAAGTATGTATTGTATCAGCAACTTGATGTTATAGAGAGACAAAATAACTACACAACTTGTTCCTACTCTATAGAGAGAACCTAATATTGAAGCGTATGTTAAGTCAAGATAACTCTCCTGCAACAACCTTAAACTTATTTTCTCTCTCTTCCTATTCTTTTGATGATTCTTCTAGCGTCTCTATCTCTTTAACTTTTATCTACAAAAGATTAAACAGAGGACTTAACCGAGTGCCCTACGATCACGTAAGCCGAACGTAATCTAGAGAGAGAAAATATGGCAAAAGAATTTACAGAGAGAAAATATTTCAGAACCAACAATACCAGTAAAAAAAAACACTGAATCGTAAATGAGGAGCAGTAAATTGAGAGAGAGAAATTCATAAAAAAAAATTCAGACTATTAAATTTAAGGTTAGAAAAAATTTACTGCAAGATATACATGAATGACAAAACACAATATCAAAGTTACTGTAAACTAAACTCAGGAAAAAATAAGATACAAAATACCAAAAAAAAATTGGGACCTGTAGGTTATGAGCCCACCACGCTTGCACAACCTGCTTTGATACCAATGTTGAAAAACTTGAGGAATGAGATGGACCCACTCCCAGGATTAGGGGTAGTGTCGTGAAACTATCGATCGCAGAGATCAAGCTTTTACCAAAACAGTGAGAACTCTGTAAATTTTTGTGTACGTCTCCATGGCCATGAAACCCTTCTTAAAGAGGGATGGAAGAGGCTGTTATCCAACATTCAGCTTCCTCTTGAATTCTCTGAGAAAACGTGGCCCTGTAATCCTGGGAAGTAGGTGGTTACTTTCTAGCCGTTAGATAACATCACTTTCTCTCTTTAAGAAGCCTTCATATTTTAGCGATAAGTATTAAATTATAAGAGAGAGAAATATTGCACGTTTAAAGGCCCCATGGCCACACACACGCACCAACATATAACCCCTTTAACCCAAAGATTAATCATTAAAAAAAAAGCTTTTAATCGTACCCTCTATGCACTTAAAAAAATAATAATGTCTCGAGATTGAATATAGACCATCAAATTTTACATGATCAGAGCTAAGTGTCGGAAAACATAAATTTCATTTTCTTTAGAATAATCATCTAATAATTCTTAAATGGTTTTGTAGACACCATGATCCCGATCGAGAACACCAGGGGAAAACCAAAGTCCCCTCCGATATCCATCCAAAAACCTGAACCAACCATGACCTTAAATAAACCATGCCCCAACACCCAGACCACCAGATAGAGTCCACAATTTTTGAAAACATCCTGAAAAGGCCAAAAAACTAGACAAAATCTGAAGTAAACAGTTACAGAATCAAGGATGACCAATTTGGAAGTAACTACGCGGCATGCGGAGCTGACTACACTGTAAGAGTCGCCAAAGAAAGTCTTAGTGGCAATAAGGTGACGGTTGTCCAGATCATTAAATCGACATGCCAACAAATGCCTCGGAGTGCGGGCACCAAGTGGTGAATGTAGGCAATGATGGTTCATGCTCGTTGGCGCCACTAACAACAAAGTCGGTCCTCGTCCAGTCAAATCGACCACCAATTGCTCGGCAACCAAGATGAACGAACTGATCATAATATTCTTCTGTACAGTAATGATGGTGACAACCTCGGCAATGCTGTTGGCCTCGAATTCGTCGAATGAATCATCAAATCACCCAACATCTAGATAAGCGTGTTTAATGGAGCTTGACTACAATGAGTGTGACACTTGCATCAACAATAATGCCACTTTCTACAGTTTCTGATTGGACAAATAATCGTCTAGAGCCGGCTCCAGAGGTGGGACACATCGCATCAATACACAGTCACCAACTACTAAGGGTCCCTGAGTCATCAACGAGGGTATCACCCTCATTGTACGTCTGACACACAGTCTCCCAAAACTGCATTGTATTATAAAATCACGGGCTGCGTAAATGGCATATTATGCGTCTCATAATAAATGCCCAGGCAACTGTGATAAATGCGTTGGAGACACTGTCACACCATTGATCAATTTAAATAGCTCAGATTTGACCCCGAACTTTAATGGTGATCAAAGGGGATGTTTGTCTATAAATATGGGAGTAATTCCCTAATTTTTAAAAAGACAAAACTGACTCATGCACCTAGACTCTGTCGCATCAACCCCAGACCCAACTATACCAAAAACTGAACGTAAATCCCTGCCCCTAAAACTCCTGCCCAGCTTAACTAAACCAAGACCCCAAATATCCCGACTTTTCAACCTCGACTACTCGTATTTGCCTCATTTGGCAGACCCCTGAAAGATCATAATTAGTCATGTGATTACTGACTCTAAACCGACACCGACTCCTGGCGCCTGCCTGGTAGCCTGACCTCAGGTACACTTTTATTTTCGTTCTCTCTATTATCTGCTTTCGACACTATTTCTGAAACTTCTTTAGAAACTCCCCCTTTTCTCAACCCCAAGTTCAGAACTTTTTTTCGGACTTCAGATTCAATTGCGTCACGAGCCAGCTCTGCCGACCACTCAAGTGGGAGAGGGTATTGTGGCATGAATCTCACCCAGATAGCAATTTGATGGGACTCATTTCTCTACCTATCTCTTTCGATGAGTTTATGCCCAAAAATGAGGCAGGGACTGCGTTTCTTATCGGAATTTTCAACTATAAATGTGTTTCTAAAAATTTCATATTGAAAACATCCTCTGAAATGTTAACACGTATGGCCATAAGGCCTGATGTGACTTTGCCTACAATTGTGGGCTAGGAGGCCTACAATTGTGAGAGGAATTCTATGTTTATCACATTCAACGTTCACATGAACCAACGCCCAAATGAAAGTTGGATAAATATCCCTATAATCAGGGAAGACCCTTTCTTAGATACCCGTTGGAAAGATAACCGTTAAGCCCTTTTTTTCTCCCTATAAAATGGGAAGCCAAAGAGAGGAAAAATACGACGAGAAGAAAGAAACATAGAGCTTCATCTATAAGCAAAATTAACTTCTCTACTCTTTCTCAAAAGGGCAAGAAAAATTCGGGCTCTGCGGTCACCAGCCTCACATCATATCTTCTCTGATCTCGGGTTGGTCTCGCGCTCCATCAATTTTTGCTAACATTGGTATCAAAGCATCTAACTCCTTCTGTACAAGTATTGACCACATATTAAAGTTTTTGGTGCCTTGTTTAGCTTCTTTAGAACTTAGAAAGTATTAGGTTGTTCACATAAAACTTAACAAATGGCTAGTAGAATTGTAATGGCTGAACTTTCTAAAGTTGAAAAATTAATTAGAAACAATTTTGGGATGTGGAAGATGAAAATGAAATATTTCATCATCCAAGATAGAATCATATATGTACTAAAAGATAATCCACCAGTAGTTGGTGATGAACCAACTGAAGAAGAAAATAAAAAGTTAGAAATTTCTTTAGAAGACGACCTCATAGCAAAAACTTTCATGTTAACTTTTATGCAATATGACCTTATTAAGGTTTTTGAGCATCATGAAACATGAAAGAGCATGCTGAAGGTAATAAAAACTAAATATGAATCAACTTCTGAAACACACCTCCAATTGCTATTAGAGCAATATAACACATTTAAAATGAAGGAGGGCAATAATGTAGTGGAGCATGTTAACAAGATGTTTGTTATAACTAAGGACTTACCCATTATTGGGAATGAAGTCCCCGAGCGCATACAAGTTTCCACTATCTTAAATAGTTGTCAACCTTCATGGAGGATGATAATAATTGCACTTAGGTTGAATGCAAAACTCTTACATTAAAGGACCTACATATGCAACTAGCCTTAAAGCAATAGCATATGAACAAAGACAAAAGGAGTGAACTCATGCTTGATCAAGGACCTACCAAATTTAGCCAACCCAAGCTTAATAACCAGAAATATCAAGGAAAGTTTAATAAGATGATCAATAGGTTAAAAAACAGACGAACTAAGCCCTGCAATCAATAAGCTAAATGAGAACTGGGAAAATGCTTCTTATGTAGTCAGCCAGGTCACTTCAAGGACCGCTGCCCACATAATAGAAACCCGCAAAATCCAAAGAATAATGGGAAGGAAAATAAGAGACGTGAAGTGACCTGGTGTAGGAACTTGGACGTTGTATGTGGGGACAATCGACCTTGTATTAACTGATGTATATTTTGTTCCTTGTATAAGACAAAATATTGTATTTGTCGCCTTGCTCTTAAGAAAAGACTTTGAAATCCGCTTCCGATCATTGAAAGTATCCATCGGAAAGAATAGACAAATTTATGCTAAGCGACACTGGGTTGATGACCACAACTTGTTCTTTCTTCATGAAAATGAGAAAGCTGATAATAAAATTTCATCATATTCTAGTTATGTTGATTGTGTAATGGTTGTTGATGCATATCATTGGCATCTTAGGCTTGGTCACATAGGAAAAAACAAAATAAATAGGTTAATAAAAGGGAATCTTATTCCAAATCTAAGTAATGTGAAATTTCCAACATGTCAACACTGTTTATCAGGAAAAATGACTAGGAAATCATTCGATAAAAAGGAGAGAGCTAATGAGTCCACTCAGACATTTGTGGGCCCCTCAATGTTAAAACTCATAGAGAATGTCATATTTCATCACTTGTATTAATGATTTTTCTAGATTTGGATACGTTTATCTAATTCATCATAAATCAGAAGCTTTAGAAAAATTTAAAATATATAAAAGGAAAGTAGAAATTCAATTAGGTAGATAGAAATTCAATTAGGTAAAAACATCAAAGTTCTTAAAACTGATAGGGGAGGTGAATACACATCTGAAGCTTTCAATGCTTATTGCCAAGAATATAGTATTAAAAGACATACTACTATACCTTATACACTATAGCAAAATGGAATAGCTGAAAGGCTTAATAGAGCCCTCTTAGAAATAACTAGATCCATGATGGCTCATGCTAATCTACCCAAGACCTTTTGGGGAGAAGCAATATACACATCCATATATATCTTAATAGGGTTCCAACTAAGGCAATAGATTCTACCCTTATGAACTGTGGACAGGTAGAAAACCTTATCTATCTAACTTAAAAAAGTGGGGGGGTCGAATGCGCATCTCCTAATTCCATATTAGCATAGAAATAAGTTAGAAAACAAAACCCTAGTTTGCAATTTTATAGGATACCTCGAATGATCAAAGTGATATCGATTTTATCATATAGATATGAGACTCATTGAAAGTAGAGATGCTGAGTTCCTAGAAGAATTTATTGAAAAAAACATACCTATAGTAGATAATGATAATCCACTTAATATCATAAATGATTTAGAACAACTACCTACAATGGATATGGATAACTTGATCAACATGATGAAGTTGAAATACTCACACACCTAATGTTAAGTGGTCAAAAGAGATCTAGAGCTCCTTCATCATACCTTGATGAATTCTATGTCTATTTGAGTGAGGAGACAAACAACCTTATTGACCTAGATGAAATTGATGACTCTTTTTTCAATGATGCTATCTCAAGAATGGCTTAGTGCCATGAGAGAAGAATTAGATTCCATTGAGAAAAGTAAAGTTTGAGATTTATGTGATTTACCATCAGATATAAAACCTATAGGTTCTAAATGGGTACTTAAAAAGAAATTAAAATCTGATGGGTCAATTGATAAATTTGCAAAGGGCTTTACCCAAAAAATGGGAGTCGACTATGTTGACAATTAGTCTTCAGTTGCAACGTTTATATCCATTAGAATAATTTTGGCAATCGTTGCATACTATGACCTGGAACTTTATCAAATGGACGTAAAGATTGCATTCTTGAATGATGAACTAAATGAAACTATCTACATGAAGCAACCTGAGGGCTTCATAATTAAAGGTCAAGAAAATAAAGTATACAAATTAAATAAATCTTTATATGGTTTAAAACAATCTTCAAGACAATAGTGCTTAACATTTCATGATGTCATTCTACATATGGGATATGAAGTAAATAGTTTGGACCATTGTGTGTATGTCTTGAAGAGTGAGAGTAAATTCACAATACTCTCATTATATGTAGATGATATCTTGATAGTTGGAAATGACTTAGAAATAATTGATAAAACTAAGTCATAGCGTTCTTCTCGGTTTGAGATGAAAGATATGAGAGAAGCATCTTATGTCCTAGGCATAAAAATAACTAGAGATAGAACAAATATGGTGTGCTTGAGCCAAGTGGAATATCTTGACTCTGCTCTTAAAAGATTTCAAATGGAAAATTGTAAACCATTGTCTACTCTTGTTAAAAAGGGAGTAAAGTTGTCTAGGAATGATTGTTTAGTAGACGAACAAGAAAAGCTTATGTTCCATATGCACAAGCTATTGGTAGCTTGGTATATGCAGTAAGATGTACATGACCAGATTTGAGTTATACCGTAGGGCTTGTTAGTATATATCAAAGTAATCTAAACATAGCTTATTGGAAAACAGTAAAAAGAATTAAGAGGTACATTAAGGGAACAAAGCATCTCAAATTGTGTTTTCAAGCAGATAAACTTGAAGTTGTAGGATATTCAGATGTGAATTTTGCTGGAGATAAAGATGATAATAAGTCCACCTCAGGACATGTTTTCCTCTTTGGAGGGGCTGTTGTTTATTGGTCTAGTGAGAAATAAGGGTGTGTAGCTAGGTACACAGGTACTTTCGCCGTCTAGATAAAGCACTTCATAGATAATTTGAAACTGTAAATAATCGACGGACTTATCCAAATATTTTATGATAATCAAACGGCAATTAAATTAATTCAAAGTTGAGCAAATAGATTTAAAGGAAGACATATAGATATTCAATATCACTACATTCAGGATGTAGTTGAGAAATGTGAAGTAACTGTCAATTACTTGCCCTCATCAGATATTATTATTGATCTATTAACAAAGGGTCCAAGTGTTGAGCTACTGTCTAAGCACACTAATTTAATGAGACTTAAAAATATCTAAGTCAGTCAGTTTTTCATGAATAACAAATCCGCATTAGCATGAACATCCTCATAATGGACATTTGTTATAAGAGGCATATCTGCGAAAGCATGAGAAAAACCTCATGAGAAGAAATTTTCTTAAAGGTCATACTCAAATGTGGGAGTATGCATGTGACTTATTATTACGCTCGACCGTCATAGCAAGTGGGAGATGTTAATATGTATGACCATAAGGCCTAGCGTGAATTTGCCTACAATTGTAGGCTGGAAGGCCTACAATTGTAGGAAGAATCATATGCTTATCACATCCAATGTTCACATGAACCAACGTCCATATGAACGTTGGATTAATATCCCTAAGATCAGGAAAGACCCTTTTTCATAGATCCGTTGGAAAGATAACCATTAAGCTATTTTCTTCTTCCTATAAATGGGAAGCCAAAGAGAGGAAGAATGCAGCTAGAAGAAAGAAACACATAGTTTCATCTGTAAGCAAAAATAAATTATCTACTCTCTCTCAAAAGCGCAAGAAAAATCCGGGTTAGCCTCACGACATCCTAACATGAAATAAGTCTCCTGGCCGAGGGAGTAGAAATAAACTATGCTTCCCAATGATCAATATATACATGCTCTATATTACTCCCTCAAGCAAGACCCTCGGCAAGAATAAACCTCAAGTTTTGGGATGTGACATACCCAACCTGGTGAATGGCCTAAAAACTTTGATGTTCATTAAATAAATTAATGAGAAATAACATCTTAGGAATGCATGTGGATCATTCAATTTGTGGATAGTTATATCTTTGTGTTTAGGTACGTGGTTACTCACTTTTTTATCTTTTACCCTTTTAATATTCTCGTATGGTGATTTTCATGTTTGTTATTTGATCCAAAATTTCATATAAAAAAGCCTTCTATTTCATTTTCATGAGAGAGTGAATGAACGGTTTACTCCCTTTGGGGCATAGCATTGGTGGGCTAGTGGTATTCCAAAGTATCAATCTAATATCGAAAAATATAAGGTGATAAACTTAAAATGTAGAACTACGGATGCACCTCAAAATTCCACTGGAAAAGGTTGTTCTAATGTTGAAACACATCATCTAGACCGTCTATTTTCAAAATTTTCATATGTTTATATATCTACTTGATTTTAACCATTTTTAGAGTTCAAAATTTTATAATTAATACGAAAATAGATTTTGAGATAATCCTAATAATATTTTACATCAAAATGATATGTTATGATAAAATTTGAAGGTGTGCCTTAATTGGATTGTTTAAGGTTGCAACCTTATGGAAACCACACCTATCTAAGATTATAGCCTATTTTCTTACAAACTACTTTAGTTTTATTGCTCTTTATGTGCACATGATGTAATGTAATTTGTTTTCTTCTTTTTTTATATTTTGCCTTACTATGACTGTCCAAATAGCAAACACCAAAAATCCATTTAAACCCTAATTTTCTCTAATTGATGGAAACCCTAAGTATCTATTGTGGGTGACCTTCCTGAGTCGACCTAAAGCTACCATGTGCCCCTTTTTCCTTCTAGCTTTAGGCTTGATTGGCAACTCTTTTGTTTGGCTGATTTTATTAAGGAAAAAGTTTATATTGAGTTGAGGCTCTAAACACTCAAATTAGAGCCCACCTCAAAAATTTCACTAGAAGAAGTTTTTTGTGCCTAAATATCTTCAACTTAATCATCACGACATCAAGATGCATGTACATGAGAAAAAAATGGTTTTCAAGTTTTGGAAATAGTGCATCTTGTAACAAATTTTTGAACTATCAATTTTCAAGATTTTCAAGTTTTCATATATCTGCCCAATCTATACTATTTTTGAAGATTTAAATTTTATAATTAAAGATGAAAATATATTTTAAAGCCATCACAAAATTTCCAGATTCGAAACCATATTTCTTGACACTATTTGAATGTGTGCTTTGTTGGGTTTATGTGGCCTTTAAAGGCCTTATGAGTGATTCTGATGAGATATTTGATATAGTGGATCATGAACTCAGTGGAAGTGTGGTCCCTCATGGATCATATCATACCAACGATGTTTGTAGATATCGAACTATGCTTGACGGTTTAGGGTAGTCGGTTCAAAAAAACGCTTGTTACCTGGGTATAGTGAATAAACCGAGAAGGGTTCTAATGGGTCATCCCTTTATGAGGTCGGAGTATATGCCCAGATGAAAGAGCCGAGGGATTGTGTGACCTTGTGAATGATGATGGCCTACAGAGACGGGGACCAAAGCCTCATCCATGTACCATCACACATGATTGACCGTTCGGGAACGCAAGCAAGCCACCTTTTAGGGTGAAGCGTGTGCATGTGCGAGAGATATCCTTATGTGTCATAGAGCTGTGGTCGCATCTGGTCTAAGTGACATTGACTCGTCTTTAGGGGAAAACCTGAAATCCACAGACTGGGATTGCGATCCCTTGGCTCATCGGCTAGATTTTAGTGACCCGCTAATGAGCCCCTGTTTGGACTGTGGGTCATAGGCAACGCTGGGTCCGCATGATAAAGCAAGTGTGGTCTGTAGTCTAATATTGAAGGTGGAGTACCCCATTATTGATTTCGTTCCTTGACCATATGGATCATTTTTCCATTAAATTAATTTAATTATGTTTCTTTTATGGTAGCTATTATTTTTGAATTATTTTATTTATAAACTCCTGGATATTTTATTTATAAATTTGGGTTTATAAAATAAAAGATATTGATTTTTTAATGATTTAAATATTCAGATAATATTCCGAGATATATTTTTAATATATGAAATTTTTGGGGGGGAGCCCATTATGCACATGGGCCCACTATACCCAAATTTTATTGGGGGCCCACGTTGTCATCCGTTGGGTGGCACGCCCCTATTTTAGGGGCTTGTGTATCCCCATGGGAGGCATGCCCTATCTTTATAGGATATATTGATATATTATATTGGTTTGAGTTAATAAAGTGTTTTATCTTTAATAGATTTGAGTGAATCTCTTAGAAAGCCTACAAGGCTTGTGAATATATTTTTTTATAGAGCACAATATTTTAATTAATTTTTATTTGAAGGGATAATAGTCAAAAGAAAAGGGGGATAATGGTTCAGCACATTCCAGAATGTTGATGGCTCATCTATAGAATGAATGACTTAAATCTCTCACCCCACAAGTCACTTTAGATCGATGATTAAAAATTCAATATTGTGAAGCAAGCAATAGAAATCTTAAACTTAATATTATATCTCTCTCTTTCCTCTCTCAAACTTTATCTTCTAATAGAAACAAAAAAGAGGAGTCACGTCAATCCTCTCTCTCTCTATCTTCTATCCTATGTACTTCCCTCCTCTCTCACCCAACTCCTTCTCTCCTATTTTATGATTTTATCTCTTCTCCCTCTTCTCAACGTTATATAAAGGGGTCACGCCCCATTCTCAATGCACTCCTCCCTCTTTAGTTTTGGGCTTTGTATATAATAAAAAAATGGAAGGGAAAAATTTTAAAGCAGTTTGGTTGGGAATTGATGGTAAGGAGTTTTGGGTGAACATAAGGGTCTCATTGAAGAGTTTGGCTAAAATTGGTTTTTTCGGTTGAGATTGAACGAAGACCATCGATCTCGCGTCATCGGATAGTGGTGACTTAGTGTGGGGTATAATAAACCCAGTTGAGGTAATTTTCGACATTTTCTTTTTTTTTCTTGCATATTTAATTGTACTGTCTTTATATTCTCAAGCACAAGAATCATGGTTATTTTCTTTGATTAAAGAAAATTTGGTTTAGTGGCATCAAAATCTTTAAGATATTGGATTTATAAATTTTTATTTTATTTGAAGCAAGAGTTATTGTAATAAAACTAATTGCAAGTGATCTTTCATCAAGCACTAGCCATGATCTTTCATCAAGCACTAACCAATTAAGCCTGTGCTCTTTTCATGAGGGAATGTACTTTGCACTTACTCCTTTGTGAAAGAGATACTTCTCTTTGGTGAAAGAGCTATTTAGGAGATTTTTTTTCAATATATAATTTTAGGATCCACTTAAGAGTCATAAGATTATTTTAAAAACAAATATTAGGATTTGGGGTTATTAAACACACATTTGACTCTCGAAAAAATAGCTAATCTCTTTTCAATCTTATGACACTATATTTTGAGGCACATACAAGGTTTTTTGGAATTTTTTTTTTTTGTTTTTATCTTTTTTGAGATTGGTCATAACATTGGAGTACGAAGAACATCTTAACTACTCCAGCGAAATCCCGGCCATATCAAGGGCACTAGAACGAGGTTGTAAAAAGAAAGAGAGAGATGTTAGAGAAAGGAAGATAGATTTTGATGAGATTGGTCTTACTGTTAGAGAGAGATCTAGAGAGAGGAAGAGAGATTAGAAAGGGGTGCAGTTGGCATGCGGATGCATCGGTAGACGTAAGGTGCATCCTCAAATTTTATCATGGTATATAATTTTGATGTAAAATGTTTTTAGGATTATTTCAAAATCTATTTTTATATCTAATTATAAAATTTTAAATTTTAAAAATGGTTAAAATCAAGTAGATCTATAAACATATGAAATCTTGAAAATGGACGTTGTAGATAATATGTTGTAAAATGCATTATTTCTGAGACTTAAATTTTTTTTATTTTTCATGGTCATACATCACGATGCGAGATGATCATTCAAAGGGTTTTTCAACACTAAAACTACATTTTCCAAAAGATTTTTAAGGTGCATCCGTAGTTCTACATTATAAAGTTGCATCTTTATATAAACTTTTTCCATTAGAAAGTGGTTTTAGAGAGAGATTTTGATAAGAGAGATGGTTTCGATTGGAGGAGGGCAAGGGCCTTAGTAAGACAACTTCATGCCATTTGGTGGTGGTCCAAGGCTTTTTGCTGGCTCAGAATTTGCCAAGCTTGAATCGGCCATTTTTATTCATCACCTGCTCCTCAATTTTACATGGGAAGTGACTGAATCAGGGTCCCCCAACTGCCTTCACATCCGTTGATTTCCCCAAAGGCCTCCCCATCGCTGTCCATTGCCACTCATCAAACACAAGCCGTACATTCTTAGAGAAAGAGTTAAGCCACGAGATCTTAGAGAGAGAAAATCGTCCCACAAGATCAGAGAGAGAGAGAAAGTGAAGTCTCTAGGTTTTCTCCGTTCGTCCGTCTCTTTCGCCTTTAAAACCCCCTATCTCTCCCACTCATTTTTTATTGTTTTCGTATTTAGTAATATTTAGTATTTACTAGAGTTTAGAAACTATGAAAATAATAAAACTATATTTGGTTTTTTTCTTTTTTTGTTGTTTTTTCCTTTAAGTTTTTAATTTTTGGTCTGGAAAAACCACAAAAAATCTAGAAAATCCAAGAAAATAGAAAAAAGAAGAAAAAAAAAAACAGTCATATTATTTTCTAAGATTTTTAAATCTTTTGTATTTTTATCCTTTTTCATATTTTACTCTATTTCCCCAATTTTCCTTATTTTACTATTGTTTTCAATCTTAGTTGTGCATGTTCGGTAGGTATTAAAATACTTACGTGTAAAAATTATATTACGCACATTTGGTACACGACAAATACATGTGAAAAAATTTTCATAGTAAATATTTTAATACGGATTGAACATTTTTTTTGTGAAAATAAAATCACATCTCTTGAGGTGGGGAAACATTTATGTCGATTTATTTTCACATATTGGTGCCGTCCATTTTATTAGTATAATTAATTTCGCCAAAACACATCCATGAATAAGAAAGAAAGAGAGAAACTATCTCAAATTTTAAGGTTTAGAGAGAGAAAGTATCTTAGAGAGGGAAATTATCTAAACATCTATCTCAAAATTTTTAGAGAGAAATTCTATGAAATTTTAAGTTTTAGAGAGAGAAGCACTAGAAATTTTTATAATGAGAAACTATCCCAAAATTTCTAGAGAGAGAGAGAGAGACTATCTCAAATTTTAAGTTTAAGAGAGAGAAAGTATATTAAAATTTTAGAGAGAGTATATCAAATGTTAGAGAAACAAAATACCTAAAAAATTTTAAAAAGTAATTAGGTCAAAATTTTTAGAGAGACACTATCCCAACATTTAAGTTTTAGAGAGAGAAATTTTTTTAAAATTTTAGAGAGAGAAACTACATCAAATTTTACAAAGAGAAACTATATCAAAGTTTATAGAGAGAGAAGCTATAGCAAATTCTAAATTTTTTAAAGACAAACTATATAAAAAATTATGTTTTAAAGAGAAATACTGTCTCAAAATTTTTTGCGAAAGAAACTATATCAAATTGAAAAAATTAGAGAGACAAACTATTTTAAAAAATTTAGAGAAAGAAACTATCTCAAAATTCAAAGATGGGAAAAAGCATGCTTGAGTATATTTTTCCGGTAAATTGTTAGCAAGTGTAAATATTTTTCTGTCAAACTTTCACACGTACCAAACGACCCCTAAAACTCAAAAGATAGTGCAGATTGAGTAGATATACAAATACAAAGGTTACCCTAAAGATAGGCACGCCGGATAATGTGTTAGAAGGCACACTATTTTTAGGACTTAAAATCTGGTATCATGTCCATATATATCCAATATCAAAATAACGTAGGGGTGGCAATGGACCGGGATCTGGCGACTGAAGCTGACCCAGATCCAGGTATGGGTCCAGAAATTGAACCCAACGAGTCAAGTCCGGGTCCAAGATTTGGATCCGAAAACTAGTCAAGTCTGGGTAGGTCCCGGTAGACCTGACTGTGACCTGGCCCCGAATAGTGTTAATATTTAAATAATATGTAATATATAATATTTTTAATAAATATAATTATATATTTTTAGTTATAATATTTAAATAATATATGTATATGTTTAATATAATATTTAAATATACATATTTTTATTATTTTTGGGTTGGGTCCAATTGGATCTTGGTCTGAATCCAGTCGGGTCTGGGCAGGTTTAGGTATTGGTCCGAGAAGTTCGGGTCTGGTCGAGTCGGCTCCGACCGGAGCCAGAACAACACCCGACACATTGCCACACTTCTATTATGGAGATACACCTTAGAAAATACAATAATTTATAGATACCCTCAAATTCAACTTTTTAGACGTTCTATCACTCAAAACTTTTTATATCCTACCCTAAATTCGAATATTGTTTTTCTTTATATTATCCTTTAAGTAAAAAGTCAATAGATTTAAGACAAAAATGCTTTTACTCTCTCTTTTTTCTATATTGGGGCCACATGACTATCTCTCTGCCTGAACTCCTTTTCCCAAAGTAAAAATCTGTTCTCTTTCTTTCTCTTTTTTTCTCTAGCTATGAACTAAGATTTTTGTGGTCCAATTAGAATCTGAGTTGAGGTTGGTAATGCAGTCCGACACAGATCGCAAACCACATTACCAGCCTTAAGTCAAATTCTAACAGGCAATGTACTAAACCAAATTACAAGCCACCATTATTGGAACTCAAAAATTTTGGTATGGTACCCTATATACCGTATTGCATGCATTATTAGAGAATGAGAGAGAGAGAATATGTTTTTACTTTGAGAGAACATAAATGTGAAAAATAGAGTAGAATAGAGAAAGCAAGAGCATTTTTGTCTTAAATCTATTGATTTATTTAACTTGACGGTAAATATAAAGAAAATCAATATTAGGATTTAGGGGAGGATACCATTTTAAGATGTAGGATCTTAAATTTGAGAAAGAAATCTAGTAAATATAAAGCGGACTCCCCCAGGAACTTTTCGAAATTTGGGTGGAATAGCAAATGAATATCCGCAATTTCCACCCACTTCCTATAGAAATGTGTGCAAGTCATCCAGGTTACGCAGAGGGAAATTCACATGACCTAGACCAAGAAAAGAAAGATGATGCACACTCACCCAACCTAAAATCCACCGTCTATCGTCCATGCCCCACATGTGCATCACTATTTTTCTTCCCATTTTCTGATTACTTAACAGGAGTCCACAAGTCAAACGCTGCAGAACCCCCCAAAAAAACATGGCCTCCTCAACCAACAACGGAGAAGGAGTGAAGCATCAAAACCCTGCTCCCGCTCCTCCACGCCAAATAAGCAGCATCGCGGTCATCGACGGCTCGGCCGTGGACTCCATCCTCTCCTTCCCCTCTCTCATACACCACCTCCGCTCGACCCTCCCAAGCCTCTCCCCTTCCATACACACCCCCCATCGGCACATCCACCCCATCATACACAACACCATCCCCAATTCCGATTCTGCCCTCCTCCTCATGCCCTCCTTCTCCTCCTCCCCTCTCCTCCCTTACCTCGGCATCAAACTCCTCACCTCCTTTCCTCACTCCTCCCCTTCCATCAAAGCTTCTTACCTCCTCCTTCACTCTCTAACAGGCCAAACCCTAGCCCTAATCGACGGCACCGCGCTCACACTCTGGCGCACCGCGGCCCTCTCCGCCCTTGCCTCCTCCTTCCTATCCGACCCCGACCCGCAGACCCTGACCATGCTCGGCGCCGGCTCATTGGCCCCGTTCCTCATCCGAGCTCACCTCTCGGCCAGGCCCTCTATAAACAAGGTCATAATATGGAACCGGACCCCGCAAAAGGCTCAAACCCTGGTCCATGATCTCGAGCCCGCAGTGGGCTCGGTCAAGTTGGAGTTGGCTCGAGGGCTAGAGGAAGCTGTGAGGGCTGGGGACCTGGTGAGCTGCGCCACTGGTTCGGAGGTGCCTATGGTGAGGGGTGAGATGCTGCTAAGAATTGGTGGGCCTGGAGTTCACTTGGACTTGGTGGGCTCGTTTAGGCCCACTATGAGAGAGTGCGATGAGGAGGTCATTGAGAGAGGGAGGGTTTTTGTGGATTGTGAGGCTGCTTTTGAGGAGGCGGGTGAGATTGTGGGGATGAGGGAGAAAGGGATTAAGGTGGGTTTACTGGTGGATTTGTTGAAGGGCCTAGAGAGAGGGAGGATGAAGAGAGAGGAACTCACTGTGTTCAAATCGGTGGGCTCGGGCCTCGTGGACCTGCTGAGTGCACAAATGGTGTACGAGACCTATATCCAAGGGAACGTTTAGGCTTATTGGAGTTGATAGTTCTTTATGATATTGTAGTCATTTATTCCTGGTTTATTAACTATTGGAAATGAAGACTATTCTGTGTTTCTTTTTTTTTATATGTAATTTCAGTCTCGTAATCTATTAAATTTCGTATTATTGTTATATTTGGATTGTTTAATCGATGTTAGCAAGGGTGTTAATGAGTCGTGTTGTTGGTGAGGTCGCTTGGGCAGAAGAAAATATAATTTATTATAAAATACTGTAAATAATGTTGGACGGGGTCGATACCTTCATATCGAGTAGACCTTGACCTGCACCTGAACCAACCTAATAAGGTCCTGGATGGAACCGATCACACCCACCTATGTCAGGCTCAAGTAATTTAGACCCAAACCCAACCCATCGGATCTTAATCAAGGCATAAAAAAAACATATCCGTGGCATGGATCGGCAACCCTAAAAACCACATCAGAATGGTGGATCGGCGAGCTAGATTGGAGAATCGGTTGGTTTTGCCCTCAAAAAAATATCAAAAACTACTAAAAATCCTTGAAAATTATGTTTTTTGAGTTTTGAAAAAAAACATTGAGAGTGTTACATTATGTACTTTCATTATTTGTAAAAAAAGTGAATATTTATATATTTCCCTATCTAGATGTCTGTATAATTATTAATTATGGATTATGTTAGGGCGTTCACATTATAGATCATTCTATAATGATACTCATTAAATTTTGGACACTTATGTACCATTGTTTTGTATATTTAATATTTTTTTAGTAAGGGTATTTTTGGTCAAGATGGGTCTGACATCATCGGCATGGGGTCTGAAGAGTATTAAATATGCTCAATGCCGATGATGTTACACCGCTCCTAATGACTAAAAATATCCTTATTAAAAAAATATTGTATTGCAAAACAATAGTATTTAAGTGTTCAAAGTTTGTTGAGTAGAATTATGCTCTATGGTGTGAACACCTTAACATAACCCAGAATTATAATAAAATATTATATTATAATACTGCATCAATCATGATTAAAAAAAAATAAAAAACACTTTTATGCTATAAGAATAAGAAAATAAAACTTCTTATAAAGTGAAATTAGTATCACATCAAACATTCGTTAATTCTCTCTATTCATCCAAAAGTATCACAATCTAACCAACTATAATACTATATACTAAAATTGGAATTATTAGTTTATATTTTATAATTATTTTACTATTACAAACAAGAATAAATTTTAGGAGAATTGTTTGGTGCGTCCAAGCCCGCACCTTTTACTATGCTGGTTTGGAGATCTACACCATTCACCAAAGAAAGTGTAAATCTACACCACAAATAGTATTTCATAAAAAAAAAAAAGAAGTAAAATCAACAATTCGCATATTTTCTTCAAAAAAGATATCATTTCTAGTTTCTAACATTTATTTATTTTTAAAGATTAATAATCTACATGTTAAAGATTATATATTCCCTAAAAATTAGGATCAAATTCTATTCCAAAAATAAATTTTTAAAGGATGTGCATTTCTACATGTGAGTCCGTGGACATATAGAACCTGTGCCCTAAATTTAAACTTTATCTTAAAATATTATCTAATTTTAAAAGTCTTATTTACAACTATAACAAAAATAATACATTACATAATGGAAAAAGCTTATATAAGGTTGCAACCATGAAATGTAGAATTATAGATCTATCTCAAAAATCCATTGGAAAAAGGTTGTTTTAATGTTGAAAAAAACCTCTTATTGATTATCACAACATCAAGATATATGAATATGAAAGGAAAAAAGTATTTTGAGTCTCAGAAATAATGCATCTTGCAATACATTATCTAGACCGTCTATTTTCAAGATTTTCATATTGTTATAGATCTTCTTGATTTTAACCATTTTTTGAGTTTAAAATTTTATAATTAGATACGAAAATAGATTTTGAGATAATCCTAATAATTTTTCCACCAAAATTACATGATAAAATTTAAAAGTGCACCTTAATTGGATTGTTTAATGTTGCAACCTTATAGAAACCACACCATTGCATAATTTGTAATAATAAAAATAAATAAATAAAATACAAGATTTAAATTTTAATGTATAATTATTAATTATAATATTATAATATTGTTTCAAACATGATTCAAAAAACATAAAACATAAAACTCACTTCCATATCATAAGATTAAAAATAAAAGTAAAACCCCTTATAAATTTCAATGTGAATGACATTAACAAAAAGAACTTCTTAAAAAAAAAATTCTTCCATAAAAAATGGAATATAATGACACAAATTTTTGAAAATTTTAAAAAATGAAAAATATTGAATCACAATCAATGAACTATGTGCATCAAAAGCCCCAGTTTTATTCAAAAAATTATTAATTTTCAAAATATGATTACTCAAAATCTCCAAAACTGGTCTGCGTTATGACGCAAAATCCATGCTCTTTTCGATTTCTATGTGTTGTATTGCATTTGTAATATGGAATACAGAATCACTGCGATCATTTTGAATCAAACTTCAATAAACTTGATTCAAGTTTGAGGCAGAAGAAATTGAAATGGAGGAACCCTAAAATCTGTGGTGTATAGGCGGAAAAAAAATTGTAAAAATAAAATGAAATGGAAATTAAATATAGCTTATTTATATGAAATTTAAATATCTGTTTACAAACCCCACTGAAATTGGATCAAAAGCAACCCAAATCTGCACTTTCGTCTTTGATTTTGGTTGACCATAAAATTTCAGGAACTTCACCTTCTTGATTTTCAAAGAAAAATCAATGGGGAATCCTAGCTTAATCAAACAAATCTGAACTCGAATGCTGTGTAGGATTAAATTATCTTCAAAAAAAACCAAATTCAGAAAATTTGGTTGCAAATCAATGCTAAAATCTCAAGGAAGGCAGATTTGTATAAAACCTTCAAAAACCCCATTATTGGTCCACAAATCTCATATTATCATATCACTCATAATAAATTGAATATTGGTTTTATAGCCATTTTTCAATATTTTAGAGCAATAATTCTCCACAAAAGTGTCACGAGCGGATAAAAAATTGATCAAACAATGAAAACCCGTGAACAAACTGCATTGTTCGTAGTTGAAAAGTGGAATCATCGATTTCAGGGGAGACACGGCCAGTTCCGAGAAACAGATCCTTCAAGGCGCTTTCCGATTCAGATCGGTATCCAGATCGACAATTCTCTAAACACTAAGTCCAATATTTGAATCCAAACCTGAACATGTGTTAGCTCAATCCTTCGAGTTGGTGGTCGAACCGACTGCATTGCTACCCCTTACCTCGAGCATAGAAGACAACATATTGGATTCTCAATAAGTGGGTTGCGTTCAACCTTCAATTCTCAGTGTCCTTTGATTTTAATACTGCATTCAAAGGTTTCTTTTATTTTTCTTTCCACGAAAATTCCATGTAGTCCCTTGGGGATAAAAAAAGGAAAAGGGGGTGAAAAGTTCGTTATCGATCATCAAGACCTTTTGTACTCCGTCCTTGCCACGATTTGATTTTACGTTTGACAAATCGGAGTCAATGTGATCTTCCTCGTCTCAAAAGTAAATGATCTCATCTCACACTGTTCTTTGTTTTACATTACCTTATGTTTGAAAGAAGATACAAGTGAGTTTATTAGAGATTTTTAATAAAAAATAAAAAAAGTTTATATAGAAATGAGTCTTTAAATGATCAAATTAGAGCCCACCTCAAAAAATTTACTAGAAAAAGTTGTTTTGATGCTCAAATAACTTCAAATTGATCATCTCGACATCAATATGCATAGACATCATAAAAAAAAGAAAGGAAAAAAAAAAACTCAAAATTTTGGAAATGGTGCATTTTGTTACACATTTTCTTACTATCAATTTTCAACAATTTCAAGTTTTCATAGATGTGCCCAATCAGCACTATTTTTTAAGGCTTAAATTTTTTAATTAAAGATGAAAATATATTTAAAGATAACACAAAGATTTTCAGAATTAAAACTAGATTTCTCGACACGATTTGAAAGCGTGCTTTACTTTGATTGTTTAGAGCCTCAGCTCTATACAAACTGCACCCATTTCTAAAACCGACTTACAAAGGCATATTGGGACAGGATGACTTACACCAACTGATGTCAAGAAAGATATGACATGATTTTGGCACCATACAAAGCCACGATCCAAAGTCTGATATGCTTTAGAAAAATATCCAATATTCTATGATTGTTTTGCAAGAGAGTTGGGTGTCAAGTCCGTACCTTTACTATGAGCTAATGATTATTAATGGTTTGGGACCCGGTTTCTATGAGGCCAAACCCATATATATATATACCAATACGGGCCTCTTAATAAATCTATTTTTGAGATCAACTTTAAGACTTAATTTTTGCCGACTTGTAATCTCTAACATGAAGATCATGAATATGAAAAAACAAATAAATTTAAAAAAATAGAAATGATAATTCTAGTAAAAAAAAACATTTGAATTATTAGTTTTCATTGTTTTTAGATAGAACACCCCCTAATAAGCAGGCTGGAGGCATTTGGCATAACAACGAATGCTCAATCTAAGTATCTATCTTTCTTATTATATACCGAGAGAATTACTATTAGGTTTGATAATAGTCAAAAGCATCACACTTATATTTTTTAAAAAGATTAAAGGCATTATGGCAAAATAAAAATTGTGTTTTTTGAGAGAACAAGAAAGAAGCATGGTGATCTTTTTAAAAGGGGGTCAAAGAAGATATAATATATCATTTTCAGGGTCATCGCTTTGAGGGTCATATGGGAAGGGATCTCCTAAATGGAGATGGGTCTCCAAGAAAGAGATACGTCTCCAAGAGAGAGAGATGTGGTCTCTTAGATAGATGCAGTTTTTCCATGGGATTTTGGGTTGTTTGGGTTTCACTTCTACATATAGAGAGTCTCTCGATTACTCTCAAGGTTATCTTTCTAGTAGCAAAGTTACAATGGGAAAGAAGATGTTGATCGATGGTGTGATTTAGTTAGGAGAGCAGGTTTAGAAGGGAAGATCGTTGAAGTTAGTTATTTACCAATGTTTAGAGATAAGTATATCTCTTGTAAAACAAAACTATAATCTTTATTGTGAAAGTAGATTTCCAATTGCCAAGGCCGTGGAAGTAGCCCTATAGGGTGAACCTGTGTCATTGGGGTGGTTTTGGTTTTGTTTTGTTTATTAAACTTGGTTTATGGTTGTATTCATTTATTTTATATTTAGTCAACTATGTATATAATTTTGGGTAAGATCCTAGTATTTGGGGTTCCCAATTCCACAATGACGGGTTCTTGAGGACCCCACAATTGATAAGGACTCTGTTTCCATAATTCTCCACCTCGAATTATGTACTCATCTAACTTCACCATTCATCTTTGTTTTCATATAAGCCTTAGTGTTGTACACACCTTGTGCTCTGATACCAATTGTAGGGTTCTCGAAAACCCCTCGCTTGCGAAACTAGGAGTAAAAAATATAAGGATTCCACCCAAGATTATGCACACAATTGGTTAAATATGAAAAAGATGAATACAACTATAAATTGAGTGCAAAAAATAAAGCAAAATCTAAAATCACTACAGCGACACAAAATTTATGTGGTTTACCCCGTAGGGTTGCATACATGGCCTCGGCAAATAGAAATCTACTATCACAATCAAGATTACAATTTTAGATACAAGAGATATGCCTTTATCCAAACATCAATTAAAAATACTCTCACAGATCTGAAAGTTGGACTATGTTATATAGTCTCATTAAGGATTCTAAGTGATTTCCAATTGACTCCCCGTTACTGCCCATAGGAGAAGTAATAGGTAGGGATGACAGGATTTGAACCCATGACATTTTGTACCCGAAACAAACGTGTTATCAAGCGACCCAGGCAAGTACGTAACAATTAAATATATATTTTTTTTTACCTCCCAGATCATTTACATGGGTCCATATATAACTTATGAACTCCAAAAATAACAAATATATCTAGTATTCTCATTTGCATGTTATCAAAACAATTTCTCATTCAATATACGGAAATTTGGATTCTCACAAGCATGTCATCAAACAAATTCCTATTCAATACACAAATATGAAATTTTATGTAAGACTTTTAATAAACTTAACAAAATATCAAATAAAGCAATATCACATACTTTGCCTTTGGTTGCCCCCAAAGACTTCGTACACCCTACACCGGGTCTCCAGGGGCACATGGAATCTCAGTCCTAACCTCGTCTCATAACTCAGGGAGTATAAGAAAATCCTCTTGAAAGCATGACATGGGATGGACCCAAACTCAAGCATAACACACAATCTCAAAGGGTCGAGTGCATAGAGTGGAGAGTACCACCCTTGTGGCATGGGCGTACCCCCCTTAGGGGTTCTGACTTACGAAACTAATTAAAAATCCTAAAAAATGAACAAGAGAAAGAGAGAGGGCTTAGGAGTACCTACCTTAAGAGAGAGAAAGAGAGAGGGGCCAATTTAAATCCGAGTAGAAAATACACACCCATAATAAATCACTATAGAGAGGAGGCTAGGTTTTGCCATCATTATGATATTTAATATTGATCATAAATCATGAAGACTTGTGGAGTAAAGAGATATAAGCCCTTCATTCTTTAAATCAGCCATCATGATTAAAGGAATAAACTAGAACCATCATCCCCAAGTTTTCATAACTCTATTCTCATCAAATATTTGTGCAAAAAAACACTATGTATTTACATATTAGATTTCAATCAATCTTTTCACCTTCTTATTTTAAATCAGTCAAACTTATTCCATACAAACTTCCTCTTAATTTTTCAAAACAAGTAGGCGGCTTCCATCACAAGCCACACTGAAAGGACAAAAGTGAAGTGTGGGACCTCTTACACATAGTGGGTTATGTGAGCTCACACTCCAACTTTATGGGCTTAGTTGTGGTGGGCTCGAAGTCCCAAAAAGCCCCCATATCCGAAAATGAATTTTAGATAAATAAAAATAATTTTAAAAAACCAGTAAATATTATTTCCCTATCTGAATTAAATAAATCCAAAAAGTTATTTATTTCCTTATTAAAAAATACTTTTTCACTAAAATATAATATCCGGAGAGATCTAAAAATTTATTTTAATTATCTAAAGTATAATTTAAATATAATTAAACATAATTAAAAAGATTTGATGGAAATTGGATCCAAAATGTTAGGAATATCACAAATATACTGAAGACTCCATCATTTTTAGAAATTGCATCTCACTATCATCTTCTCAGACTAATTCAACAGTTCTCATTACTTATAGCCCTTCACAGAGGTTCATGTTTAGACTATCACATTCAACCAATAAATGAATGATACACAATCCTAGCTCATGGATTCCTCTTTGACGATAAGTCTATGCCTCATTCTACCATAATACCTCATAGGTCAAAAACCTAAAAACTATGAACAATTGATAAGTTAGAGCTTAGAGATTACTAAAATGCATATTTTAAAGAAGACCCAAATAATAAAAAATATACCTTTGTACATGCTATACTTTGGAGGTGACTGCATTCTTGGTTGCATTTCTTGGTGAAGCAAGAAACAATTTTGTGCCGCCTGGTATAATATGGAAATCAAGTACGTTACTTATAACATTGCTACTGCTTATGCCATTTGCATAAGAGGTTTCACAATGTTTGCAGTTGGATATGGCCAATAGATAAGTTCAAGTTTCTTCGATGATTAGGATGCCTCCTCATTGATTAAATTGGAGCTTATAGCTCCAACGCCAAACAACTGCAGAGTGAATATTGTTATATTTATGAAACTATTAATACTATATGAGTGCAAACATTTATGTGTTGAAATATTTTCATGTGAACTTGATGGCACCTAGAACTGTTAAAGTCAGAAACACTCCAACACATTTTGAAAGTTAGGTCATGAGTGGAAGATTGCAATTGCTAGAAAAACCTCATGACAAAATTATGTATAAAAGTTTATTCTCGAGAAGCACAACTGCAGTAGTGAAAAAAGTCTCTTTCATAGCGAGTAAACCCATTAAGTGGCAACATACTTTTTTGCTCTCATTTCGAAGTAGGACATGTTCCTACATGTTTGGCCCCTTTTGTACTATACTTATAGTCATTTTAATTTGTGAAAAGGTTTTTCTGCAAAACTAAATTAAAGTTTTTTACAAAACAATTTTGTGAATATGTTTTTCACTCAACGTGCTTTATTCTACAACTGGGTTATGTGGGATGCGATATCTACTGTGAAAGAGAGACGAATTACTTTCTTTAGTCTCTAACCTTTAAAGAAAATTCTTATCCAACAGAGAGATATCCAGTCTCACCATAAATTATTCCCCAAAATACAACAATGCATTCTTTTCTTTTTTTTTGGGCAATTTCTTCAGTAACACCATCAAGGGCCGTTTCTAATTTGGGAGGACATGTCCTTTATTTTTAAAATTTTTTTATTATGGGCAAGCTTTCTATTTTTTTCCTGCAACGTAAAACTTATATGTTTCCCTTTATCTAACCCTCAATTCTAAATGGAGGTCTAAGATTGCCCCAATCACAATGTCATGTCTTTACACTATTTTATTTTTAGTTATTTTATATAAAATATTTTGACACCAAATTTTGAGAGTCCAATCCTCTATTAAACTCTCACTTGTAAAAAATATAAAACAAATATTCTCAATAAAATAAAATGACCAAAATACCTCTGAAATGTTTAATAGGTATCTTGGTCATTATATTTTATCGAAAAATTATTTTTAATATTTTTTATAGGTGCACCCCAATGAGAAGAGGACACATACCAGATTTCATATTCATGCAATTTACATTAAAAATAAAATACTCTGAAACGTCGGATCTAGAATCAAAAGGTGAGTAGCTCACTTGTGCAAAATTGGACAGCTGGATGATAGGAAAAGCATAGATCTTCTATGATGTAGGAGAAGTATAAAAACCTTTCCCTTTTATTATAACAAAATTTAGGAGGACATGTCTTCAATGGTACAATGATCCCAATGCCAACCAGTAGCAGTAGTATTGGCCTAAAAGGGCAAAAAGTAGAAGAAAATGCAAGTTATACCCAAAATATTTTCTCACCCTCTATGACTCTCATATATGTGTAGTAGCATTAGTAGAAAATTATGCAACAACTACCCATAGCACAAACACATAGGGATGGCAACGGGCCGTAGCTTGTGCCGGGCTAGCCCTAGTCTCTATAGGGCCGGCCCAGCGCTGACCAAGCAAAAGAGGCCATGACCCAGCCCTGGCCCTATTCGGTCCCAGCCAGCCCTAATGCACTTTAAATAAAATATAAGAAAAAAAACTAAAGAAAAAACAGATTGGACAAGGCCGAGCTAATCGTGGCCCGGGTACTGGCCAGGCGCTCAGGCCACAGTAGCTTGGCCCTAGCTTAGTTCTCAGGTCACATTTTCTGTCCCAGCCCTAGTTTTTTAAGGCCGGGCTGGCTAGGCCATTTCCAACCCTAAAAACACGGCCTTTGACTTAGATTCATGCAGGTTGACACACAGAAGTCCGTGAGGTCCATAGAATGCATCCAAGTTTTTCATTTTCTTTCGAGTTTAAAAGAGCATAATAATAATAATAATAATAATAATAATAATAATAATAATAAAAAATAAATAAATCAATCGTTAGCACACTAACCGCGAACCGAATACTAATCTATCTAATAACTATCTAAAAATAGAGTACTAAATACTATAGCAAACCTCGGATCAGTTTCGGTTGGGTCAATCAGGGTACCTGTACTCCAGTTACTCGACCCCATCCTATAGCCGATACACGTTTTGTCATACACCCATGTGTCCAACATTATTTTATTAATATGTCAATTTAAGCACAAAAATTTCAAATGGCCCCATTTGATGGCAAGCCCACCCCCTGACCATCATGATGGCAAATTTCCCCGCATACACTAATCAATTTAGGGCCCATTTAGGTACGTAGAGATGCCTGTCTTTGGAATAGGCTTCTCTTAGAATTGGGTTATCATAAAATTGGTCTGTCCCTAGGATAGAGGTGACTATTGTTTGGATAGCACCTGAAAACATAGAATATGCATGTCCATTGTTTGGATTGCTTGGAAGATGTGAATCCATGGATTTTCAGTTGCGGTTACTACCCTACATTTAATTTTATACTAATTAACTTCTCCCACTAATTCTAAACTTCAATATTGTTTTTTAACTAAGATAAAATCCTTATTTTTTTCTTATTCCTTTTCATTGTATCTTTATGTATAGATATCCTACATTCCAAATATTCTATTAGGGTACTGAAGAGAGAGAAATTATTGGGTTTAGAAAGAGCATGTCATTCTCACATTTATTATATTATAAAAATATTATATAACAAAAATACTTTCTCTTTAGGGGGTGGAGAAATATACATTAGTAAATAAATATAAAATACATTATATCGGTAATATAATGTATTTTATATTTGGAACAGTGTAAGCCCAACGGCCCAAATTGAATCTGAGTCGATCTGACGGTCAGGACAGTATATCGATAATATAATTTTAATATTTTTTATATAAATCCAAATAGCATGAAATTTTGATCTTAAACTCTTATCTTCAAGGCGCACTAAATAAAAATATTAAAAATAAAATTCACATAAAATAAATTGACCAAAATATCTCTATAAGCTTTTAGGGGTATTTTGCTCAATTTAATTTATACGAATTATTTTTTTGATATTTTTATTAGATTCGAATATTTTTAAAGAAAAGAAGCTTCAATTTCAAGTAATTTAGAT
>NW_006495273.1:7914186-7930157 GCF_000471905.2 Amborella trichopoda | reverse complement strand
AATATTTTTTAAAGAAAAGAAGCTTCAATTTCAAGTAATTTAGATTTTTTAGAAAAAAATTAAAATTCAATTACGTAAATTCAATTGTGATCATTGGATCGGTCCAGATTCAATCTGGGCATTGGGCTTACATTGTTCCATGAGCCCATAAGCTGACAGAAGATTTTTTCTATATATATATATATATATATATATAATTTATTATATTATATATAATATATAATTTCTTATTTAAGTAAGATGTCTGTGATTCGGGACCTCAATATTTCAAATTAACTTGAATAATTGGCCAATTCGAAAAATTATGGATAGCCCTATTCCACCTATTTTGGTGGAATTGCATTATCTACCTTTTTGGTCAAAAAACTTGGATTGACCACTCTATGGGATTAAGCTATCCACGTGTGAATGTGTTACCCAAACAATGGATGAAGGCCCAATACCTGCATAGCCTTATCCTAGAGAGTCCAATCCACATAGCCAGACAAGGCCTTAGAGTCCTACTTTTTATTTTAAAGAGTGTATATCAAAAAAAAAGAAAAAAATTATATAGAGCCTAGGCTCTAAACAATCAAATTAGAACCCAACTCAAAAATTTTACTAGAAGATGTTGTTTTGAGTCGCGCAAGTATCGAACCTCATGTAAAGTGGCATTCCATTTACATGTGCATATACTAGAAGATGGGCATACTAGAAGACAACAAATAAATGAGCATAATGAGGGCTGAATAAACAAGACAAAATGAAAAATGAATAATAATCAAAGCACACCAAAGCAGTATTTAATAGATAATAGAGAGCTTACCAGCGAAAGGACATAAGCTAAAGCAGGAAGACAAAGCATACTAAAGCAGGAAACTAGGCTGAGAGGCTATAAGCAGTGCTCTGCCTGAACATACAACATATGAGGCCTTTAATAGGCACCGGATTTGAAATCTGGTCTTCACACCAAAATAAAATAAAAAGGTGGCCGATACAGGTGGACATTTTGTAAAGTGAAAAGTAGATGAATAGTGGACAGGAGGCCGACATCTATAGTGAAAAGTACATGATAGTGGACAGGTGGCCAACATCTACAGTGAAAAGTAGATGAATAGTGGACAGGTGGCCGACATCTACAATGAAAAGTAGATGCTTCTTTATCTTGAACAATAAATCTTGAACAGTAATTCATCCTTATCTTGAACAGTAATCTCATTATTTAATCTGTGTCATAATCTAAGGGTAAACCATCAAAATTATAGCTTGGCGAAGAATGGTTGGACGGGCAATGTGAGGGTCCAATATAGGTATCATCATTGGAACTGTTTGTCTCTTCTTCAGCAGGAGGAGGGTGATCAGCAAGTCATATATGCAATTGATGTAGCAGGAAAGCTCCTCGGGGAGTCTCATCATTCCATATTGTTGTTTCTCTATAGACATCCAAAGGAATCCATTTTGGCTGGATTCTATTAATGTAACACATGAGAATTTTTAATTCTTTCCATAGCTCTGTTTGAAATAACAAAAAATTCAAGAGATTAGAATCATACCATCCAATGGTAATGAAAGTATGTTCAGGATAAATTTGGGATCGAAGGTCTAGGTGAAAGGCTATAATGATATAGGGTCTGTGATAATAACCAAAAGATTCAATCCATTGATTATAATGGTAATGCTTTAAAAGGAATTTGTAAAAGTTACTCTGGGATTGGGGTGGCTATAATTATTCTATTGTAGGAAATGACAGTGTCTGAGGTAGGATAATAGTTTCCTTGTATGGAAATTAAAGCAAATATGGTGGTTTTGGATAAGATACCAGAAAAAAAAAGGGCTTATCTAGGCATATTATAATAATGTATGGTCTGAAATAAAGATAAAAAAGGATTTGTAGGATGGCATTGAATTCCTTGAAAACATTCTCTATGATTTCTGATTAATATTTCATGCATTTTTTGTTGCATAATCTCATTTCTTGCTTCCATTGTCTTGGTGAGTATGATGTCAAATATTTCATCAGGAACATTTCTAGATTCATCATCTATTTTGATTATTGCTCCTAAAAAGGGAACAACTTGAATAACAGTATCTTCAGAAAATTTCTTTCAAAAAAACATATCAGCTAAGATATTGTTCTTTCTAGAAATATATTTATACTCAAAGTTCCATTGAGAAAACCAACTTGCCCATCTAAGTAATTGTGGATTTGGAAGAATCTTATTTTTGAATTTGAGCATATTTGGAAAGGCTGACAAATCCATCTCTACTAGAAAAGAATGTCCTATTAGAAGAAATTGGAATTTTTCAATTCATCTTTTTACTGCAAGGATTTCTTTAAATGTAGAATGGTAATGAAGTTCAGTTTCTTTGAATTTTCCACTTTTATATCCGCAAATTATCCTTTCTTTTTCTTTTTCTTCAAGCAAAATACAAGCCCAAAATTCGTCTCAAGCATCTATTTGCAAAATTCGTTTTCCTGTAGATGGGATTTTCAAAGAGGGTAAATTTTGAGATAGTCTTTTGAGTTCTAAAACACACTCAGTCTGTTTTCTTGTCCATTGTGGTGCTTTTTTCTTTAGTAAAAGATAGAGTGGACTAGTAAATAGAAAAAGCTTAAGAATAAAAGGGGACATATAGTTTACAATTCCTAAATATTGTTGGATCTGCTTTACAGAAGATCGGATATCTGAAAAGTCTAGTAGGTGTTTAGTTATATGAGGCTGAAGTTTATACATTCCGTTATGGAAATGCATACCAAGAAAATCAATTTCTGTTGTAGCAAAGACACATTTCTTTTCAGAGACCATAACTCCATATTTACAACATAGGGAATGGAATTTTTCTAACACAAGTATATGACTATCAAGATCAGGGGAGAAGAGGAGGATATCATCTATGTATATCAGCGCCTATGTTGAGATTGGTTCAAAAATGTTACTTAAGACTTTTTGAAAATATGTGGGTGCATTTTTCAAACCAAAAGGCATGAATGTCCATTGAAAATGATAATTTGATAAACAGAAAGTTGTTTTAGGACGATCATCTGGATGAATTCCTGTTTGTCAAATCCAGATTTTAAATCAAATATAGAAAATATGTGTGCATAAGAAATCTGAGAGAATAGTGCACTTTGATTTGGCAGAGGGAATTTATCATCTGCAGGAAAGCATTCAAGGGTTGGTAATTAATCACTAACTTAAGTTTTCCTCGAATTTTTTCTGCTCTTTTATTAACATAAAAAGCTTTACAAGCCTAAGGAGAACTGGTAAGTTCAATTAACTGTTCCTTTATCAAATCTTGTATTTCTAGTTTAGCTTGTTCCAAAAGATCTGGATTTAAACTCTGTGCGAAGCCTTTGTGGGATTTATGTCCTCATTGTTCTTTAAAGGTAATTTAACATAAAAGGTCTGGTTTCTCCAAAGTGGGTTGGTACATTTTTTGAGAAACTCGGAGTGGGAATTGGCACAGCAGTCTGACAAGATTTTGTGTTGAATGGTTTCCAGGGAGTAAGGTTGATCTATATAAGCTATCCAAGGTAGGGTTAGGTTCCTATAATGTAGTCTTTTGGAGGTCCATTGAAGTTTTACTTGGTGTAAAACATCAAATCCAAGTAAAAGTTCTTTATATGATCCTAATAGTTTGTGTTGGATAACTAGTTTTGGAAAAGGTTTTATCAAAATGGGCTTTTGCTAATCTGGTTTATGATAAATTTCTCTCCATTAGCAGCCCTAAAAGTTTGGTTACATGTTTCCCAAAACTGTTTTGGCAGTAAATCTGATTTTAAGATACTAGCTGATGCTCCTGTATCAAAAAATGCTGGTATGGTCAAAGGTTTTGAATAGTATTCTTGTAATATTTGGACCAGGGCTATTGAGTTAGGCTGGAAGGGTAAACTGTTTATGTCTGCGATATTTTCCTGTGGGGACAATATCTTTGAGTTTTGTGTGTTGCTTATCTCATTTACCTCATTCTCTTCAGAATATGCAATGGGTAATAATATTTCAAGACTTTGTTCTTCATCAAGTGAAAACACAGACTCTAGATCATCATCAATTTCTTCATCTAAAACTTGTGACAGGAGGTGGATTATCTTTTTTTTCTTTTTCTGTTTAGGACAATCTTTTGCAAAATGCCCTTTTTTGTGACATACATAACATCTGTCTCCTTTCTTGTGTCTAAAACCTCGAAATCTTGACCTTCTAGGATATTTGAACCTTTTAAATTTCTTCTTTCTTTTTTTCTGTTCAAGCTTTTTGTATCTTTTCGAAGTAGTTGGACATGCACATTGTTTTTCTAAATCACATTTGATCTTGAGATATGGTTTATCACAAGATTTTCCCAGTAAATACTTATTTTTTTCCATTTGTTTCACAAATTCAACTTGATTGCACAATCTTTCTAAAGCATGGAGAACAAATTGATATAATTCACCAAAACTGGTGTTTTGAACAATAAGTCCTTGATTTTTCATTATTTTTGTGGCTTCTTTTCCAAGAGTAAGAGGTATAAATTCAAGATAAATTGTTTTAAATTTACATCGTCAATTCCTCCTATTTTATGGTCCCTCTTATTCATCTCTGAAAAATGTTTTTCAAGACCTTGCCTCTTGAAAAAACAACATTTAAGCTGAAAAAAATCTTATCTTGCAGTTATTTGTTCATGTTTTATTGGGCCTGAGAATTTAGAGACTAAATAATTAATAAATTCAACAATGGACTGACTATTCATCAACTGTGTTTGCCTGTATTCTCCAATACTTATATACCAGTCAAAAAGGTGTCCTCTTAGCGTTACAATAACTTTAGAAATTATACTGGCTAGAGTATAAGCTGGATTGAGCATTGCTGAATGCATCCATCTTTGGATTTCTCTGAATCTGTCATTCCATCGTGATGGTGGAATGTCATCAATTGTAAAGCCTTTAGATGAATCACCATAGGTAGGGATAGTTTGGGGTTCATGGTGGTCAGGAGGTCTAGGATCTTCTTCCATAACTGGGTCTGGTTCATGAGGAGGTTCTGGAGGATTCATCATCAATAAGGTATCAGAATCCATGAATGAAGAAGATTTATCTTCAATAAATGTTTCAGATGTATTGGACATTTCATCTGAAGATTGAGTTTCATTTTGAAGATTACCTTCAAGCTGGTTTGCTAAGTTCTTGAGAAATGAACTCATATCATTTAAAGATTTGGAGGGGATATTTATTTGAGCTGGGACAGAAGAGGCTACAACATTTGATTCAGTATCAGAATTTTCAAACATTTGGGTTTCTTGTTTTGGTAATTGGGAATCAGTAGGAGGTTGAACTGTTATTAGTGGTAATGTAATTGGGGGACTGGGAATTGGATGTTGGGATGAATTGGATATTGATACATTTGGTTTTTTTCTTAATTTAGGAAAAAACATTTCTTCAAGAAACCGTCTTTCCTCTTCAAATGAACTTAGCGCTCTAAAACCATAATGTTTGGGAGGAATAAGACTAGTAGACGGGTAAAGTGTTCTTGTTGGGGGAAAGGGATCAGGACTTCTTAAAGTAGGATATGCCTGGGTATATAGATTTGATAACAAAGGTTGGGATTGGGACTGGTATTGATACTAAGGGTATTGGGATTTCATCTAAATGTCTCTTTCAAGGCTTTGCAACTATTTTTCCAAAAAAGCTTTTTCTTTTCCTTTTTGGTTCAGCAAATAAGTCTGTTCATGAATATCTTTCACCGTATACAAAATTTGCATCAATTCTTCATGCAACAATTGAATTTTTTCTTTTAACTGAACTATTATGTTAGATAATCCTTGCAACTGAGAAGGCATAACATTTTGTTTTTCTTCTATCGAAGTAGTGCTAAATTTTGAGATTTAGTATTTTCAGCTTGCCAATTCAGACTGGCTTCGGCTGGAGAAATGGACTTTTGTACACCAATAGCATCTCTAGTATTGGGATTCTTAATGTTCCATACATGTTTTTCATTTTCTTTGAGTATTTCATACCCATGTAATGGATGAAAATTTGAAGCATAATTTGAGCTTTGAGGATCAAAGGCTAAGCATTCTGGGATGTGGTTTCTTTTTGGATCTTTTTTATCATCCCATCCTGTAGGGGACAATATCTAAAATAGTGTGTTTGGATTTTGAACAACAATAAGTTACATAGTAATCCCATTTTCCAGAACTTTCTCGAAGTAACCCAACAGATGGATCACCTTTTTGTATATCTCTGATGAAGTTTTTGTTGTGATAATTTTTTTTCTTCTGTTTTTTCTCTTTGGAAAGTCATCTAAATCATCTTCAAGACAAGAAGAGCAATTACCGGAGTCAAACCAATTATGTCCATCAAAAGTTATTTGTTCATAAATTGGCTTTCCTGTTTTATCAAAAGCAACAACCGGGACTTTTTCAAGCAATCCTTGAAAATGAGTAGGAAATATTTCTCTAATCTGGTTCTCAACTACCGTTGGAGTCTGAAAATTTATTTGCACAGTTCCATCTGGCATTCTAATCATCTTGGAATCAGATTGCATCAATGGTTGACTTTGATTTTGAAGAGTTTCATAATTTATCACCCATGTAGATGGAATCAATTCAAGCAACAGTTCTAGAGAGATTTGTCTAGGAATATAATGACACAGACGGGTTGGGACTTATTATCAACTTTGATAAACAAAGCTGTATTTTCTTGTTCAGGAGGTAAAGGGGGTTACTATATCAAAAGCATGGTTCTGTAATCTATATACCATTTGATAATGGAGTGTAGCTACAGTGGCTGTTTCAATCTGTTTGGTTCCTGTGATTTGTAACTGGACTTTAAAGGCTGAACTCAAATGGGGGTCTTTAATTGGGATATTAAAATTTGAAAAAAAATAACGAATATAGTTCCTGCATTCAAAGTTGTTTGCACAGTTCCAATACATGCATACTGGTATTCTAAAAACCTGGAATCTAGCAAAGCAATTCGAGAAACTGCTTCCATACATTTTCTTCCATGAAAAGTCAAGGTTAGTTTTATCGCTCCAAAGTGAATATGAGTGTAACCATCTCTAAGCCATTGAGGAAATAGGTTGCTGGGTAGGGTGATGGTAATGTATTATTCAGATTGGGTAGCAGATATCTGGTGTTGGTCAAAGGAAGAGGCTTTGACATATTCTTTAATGGCTCAGGGTTCTTTTTTCCACACAGCTTTTTGATTCTTTTGGTTCAATTTAAACTAGATATGTCATAGACATGATAATGATTAATTAACTGAGAATTGGTTTCAGAAATTTTTTTCGAATCCCCACGTTACGTCCACTCATCACTTTAAACCGAGGAATTCCAGTGTTCTTTTCAAGGAGTGTAGTTCAAAAAATTGAGTCGTGCAAGAATCAAACCATGATTTAAAAAATAGATCGATGGATTGGATCAGGCATCACAAAAATCGGTATGAATTGCCATACAAAAAAAAAAATGAATCTATGAAAAAACCCGTGAAAAAAAGTGAACCGGCCAAAAACCAGTCTGGATCAGTGAATTGGCAGTTTCGAATTACTGTTTTATTATAGTCTCATCTTTTACTGTGCGGAACCTCTACTTCCCTTCTAGACTCGTCCTTTTTCCTCTATAACGAATAACCAGAATGGGGTGACAAGTTTCCGAATCAGGCATTCCACACCGACCCAAATTTTTTTAATCAGTGAATCAAACACAATACCAAATGTAAAGTGGCATCCCATTAGGGCGGCACACACAACCACCATGTCATTGAATGTTTGATGTGCAAAAACAGGATGTGTATAATATAAATTAATTTTTTGCCTTTATTTTTATTATTTTGACTTGTGTCGGACGCGAGTTATACAAATTCGCCTAAGTAACTTTTCTCAACCAAGGAACCTTGGCCTAGTTAATTTTTAGTACACTGGGGTCAATTATGCTTATAAACCTTCCCTTTGCTGCCATTGGTCTATCCTAGTGTGGAACAAAGAAAACTTGCTTTTCTCCAAGAGTGAATAACAACTTTGGTGCATCAACCCAAACCTAGTATGATGATTATGGTTAACTATTTAAACTAAATAATGAATTAGCAACTGACCAAAAACTTCATACCTAAACAAACTAGGACATCAAAGTAACCAAACCTAATCACGATAATTAGAAGAAATCTGGTCCCAATATTAATGCTATGGAAGTCTTGGGTGAAGATCTTTAGGATCCTGTTTGATACCAAAGCAAGTAGTTATTCCTAAATGGAAGAGAATTGTTTTCTTTCTTTTCCTAGGTAAAGAATGTTTGGGGTTTTTTTTTTAACAAGATTGGGTACAAAAGTCTGTCATCCTTATTGTAGGTAAGCATGACTCCACCCAAGAGCCCGGGTGAGTAACTCGGGCTGAGGTCGAGTAACTCGGCTTGAGTTGGGCAGGTCTTAAGCCAGGCCAAAAAGTGTTTAAAAAAACAATACAAAAAATCTCAAAAAAATAGAAAATATATTTAAAGTAAAATTAAACAAAACACATTTAAATGAAGTATAAAAAGTAGTGAAAAAATAGATTTTAAAAAAAATCAACCACGTATTTTAGAAATAATCCAAGAATAAGGGAAAATGTATAAAATAAGTATTCATGGAGAAAACACTTCCCAATCATTGTCAAAATAATAGAAAACATAAAAAAAAATTAGTACAAATAATTTTTTTACTTTTTGGATATTTTATAGTTTTTTTTAAGCTATTTTTCTTTTTTTAAAGATCCTAAGCTTGACTATCAAACCCAATATACTGGGGTTGGCCAAGGTTGCAAGCCTGAGTTACCATGGTGAGTCCTGATTGGCTCGCCCAAGTAGTTGAACACTGGTCATCCTTGATTAGTAGAGCAGACTTAAGTTGGGCTATATTTCCATTTCTCACTCCTAAATGGCTTGTGGAGAAAAAATGGTTCTATTCCAAAAACTTGGCCCCATATGATAAAAGTAACATCTTACATAGCTCTTCAAACCAGGAGAACATCAGTACCTAATGCTTTGCTTGAGAAACATGGTTCCATCTTCCATGAGCCTGTTGCTTGCTTCAAGCCTCACCCACAAACTTGTGCCTTGGCTTTACAGACTACTATGAGTCCAAATGACATAAAAGCATTTTGGAAGACGCAATAATAGTAGCTTCAGAGATTCAGAGCATTTTAGGGGCCCTCTTCACACTGACTCACCAAAAAAAAAATAGCTTCTATCAAGGCCGTGATGTGGTTGTGCCTTGACAACACCAACCTTAGGGATGGCCTCAGCAACCAGTTAGTACCTCTAAGAATTCCAGTCTGATTGCTAGAGTCTGTCAGGGTTTAAAACGGGACGCTTTGTTCAGGTTTAAGATCAAAATATTTAAAGGGGTTGAATGCATCAGACTAACCGCGTGATCGATAAGCATATCAGTATTGAAAGATGGGAAGATTTGGATCTTGAGACAGTGGGGTGCAACCCTCCTTGATCATTCTCCTTGTACATGAATCTAATGTCAAAATTGAACTAATTGAAGAAATGATAGCATGGTTCATGGATAGCCACCCAACCACACCAACCTACACCACACCACAAGAAACATATCCTAAAATGTTCTCAACTGAAGTTCCAAAAAGAAAGACTTCTCAAAGGGGCTATTGACCTCTAGGTTGTGAAAATAAGGGTAGGCATCATATGCCCATGTAAGCTTGAGTATGTATGAACCAAGAATAACTAGTGATTTACATTTCTTCAAAGAAAGTGATATGAACAACCAAATGAAGTGCTGAGGCCCACAAAACCACAAACACTGCTGTGAAAAAATTAAGGGTATCCTAATTCCTGATCAACTCTAAAATGGTTCCAGTTAAATTCGATCAAGGGAGCCTACGTCTAACACAATCCCTTCTCAATGGACAATGAAAAATAAAAGATTACCCATGAATACCACCCTCTAAAACCTCTGTAAAAGCCACAAAAGAAAAAAGATCTTGGTCTTGCTGGAGTTAGATCTCTCAGTATTGAGGGTTTATGCATGTCTTCCAGTCTTCGACCCGATCTCTTTCAAGCTTTTGCTCAAGAAGGCACAGCACATGCATTGCCAAACAGTGGTCCTTAATGGCTGCGCCATCTTGAGCAAAATCTTGATAGTGCAAGGGGCAAGGCCAAATATGATGATCCAGAGTAAGAAGGCTAAATAAGCTCAACAAGTCCACAAAAGAAAGAACAGATAATTAACTTATTTATAATGTAAAGAGAGTTTGAAGCGCATGTTAGAGCTATTATAATTGAGTGTTAAAAGTGGTTCAAGTCCGGCACTCAATGACATGGACAGAGGCCGTGCATGAATCTATCCCTATTGTGATTTCCAATCCTACTGACACCACCGACTAACACTTTCAAAAAAAGCTAACTCCCTAATCTATCTGAAAAACAAAATGGGTAGGGGCCTGTCTTTTCCATTGAATTATCCAAAAATTTAAAAAAAAAAAAAAAATTGAGAGAGGGGGAGAGAACATATGAAGGTGTGGAATTACGTGTGGCCTAAGAAAGTTTGGTTGGAAGATCGACCTGTTTGCTGTCCCACCACTCGACATCTCCATGTGGAGTTTTAATTTTGACAAAGATAATGAAGACATACCCTCACCCTTAAATGGCTTTGTGCCCCTTGCCCTTGTATGTTACTGCTGCATATTCAAGAGATTCTCTCTCTCATGCCTATGCCTATGCACATGTGTGAGATGTTCGCACTAGCATGTATATGTTAAGGCAAGCTCCGCATAAAACTAATATGTTTCCCCTTATCCAACTGTTTATTCTGAATGAACAACTGAGATGGCCCAATCACAATGTCCCGTCTCTACACTATTTTATTTTTAACATTTGTTAGAAATTATTTTGATACCAAATTTTGGGCGTCCACTTCTCTCTTAAACTCACACTTGTAAAAAATATAAAAAAGTATTACCAATACAATAAAATGACTAAAATACCCTTGAAAGTTTCAAGGGAAATTTTGGTCATTATATTTTATCAAAAGTTTTTTTTTTAATATTTTTTGTAGGTGCGCCCCATTGAGAAGATGATACGTACCGAATTTCATATTCATAAAATTTGTAGAAAAAAACTAAAAATAAATATTCTGAGGCCTTGAATATAAATCAAACAGTGTGTGGCTAACTTATCTAAATTGGACGGCTGGATGGGAAGAAAGAAAGCATATATCTTTTATGTTGTAGAGGAAATATAAAAACCTTTCCCATATGTGAAAAGAGCACACTGCTACGCCGCAGGAGCATTTCTTCAATTAACTCACTTTGGCTAACGCTGATATTGGAATATTTTTAGGGCTCCAAAATTTTGGGAATGTAACCTCTTCAAAATGGAGGCGAACTTCAAAAATGCGAAAAAATTTCAAGTGCATTCTTATTATGTGACTGAAAAAAAAAAATTTCTTTAAATAAAATCCTAGGATTCAACAGATCTAAGCACTCAAAATCTGTTATTTGTTTTGTCTTTTAGAAAAGGGTGTGGTTTGTATAGAGTCGACGCTATAAACAATCAAAGTAAAGCCCACTTTCAAATAGTGTCGAGAAATATGTTTTTAATATTGGAAATCTTTGTGATAGCCTTAAAATATATTTTCATCTTTAATTATAAAATTTAAAGCTTCAAAAATAGTTTAGATCGAGCAGATCTATGAACACTTGAAAATATTGCAAATTGACGGTTCAAAAATATGTTACAAGATGCACTATTTCCAAAACTTGAAATCCATTTTTTTCTCAAGTCCATGCATCTTGATGTCGAGCTGATCAATTTGAGGATATTTAGACATTAAAAAAACCTCTTCTAGCGAAAGTTTTTAGATAGGCTCTAATTTTATTGTTTAGAGCCTAGGATTTATATAAACTTTTCCCTTTAAAAATTAGTCATCAGTAATTTTTAGGTTCTTCTGAAAATGTTAGATTGAAAAATTCCTTCGAAATAGCTTTTTCGCCTTAGTAACCGTGCAATATGCTCTCATGAATACACGCATCTACGCGTATAAATGTACCCTAATGGTAGTCCTCTCTCCCCCCCGCCAAAAAGAGAAACCCCTAATACCTCTCGATGTTTAGGATATTGAATCTATAACCTCTTGCCTAAAATTGGATGGGCTTTGATGGTAGTATTGTTGAGACCCATGATGAGGTCTCTCACTCCATTCTCACCAATGGGTAGGGTCCCAAATCCCTATTGATTTATCCACCATTTTTTTAGGAACAGAGCCCCCAATTAACACTTTCAATGGTATCCATTCCTACCGCTGATACCCCCAATTAACACTTTCAAAAAACTAACTCCCCCATTTAACACTTTCAAAATATAACTCCCCCTTAATTACCCAAAAAAAAAAACTTTTACCTAAAATCATTGGGTGTTTTTGGCCATTACCGGAGGCCCCAAGTTTCACCAACATGCTTTCACTATTGGCCGTTGGATTAGACTTGTGATGAGAAGGCCTAACTCTTTGAGTTGATGTAGTGAAATGGGGTGTTTATCTAAAGAACAATTATTTCATGCGGGCTGGACCGCAATTAATATGCGGTGGAGAGGTATAAAAGTAGGTGGTCCATAAAAAAAACAATTGTACCTAACGATTCAAATGGTTTTTAATCTAATTATTATTTTTAATTTTTAAAATTTATTTATTTATTCATATTCATGATTTCCACAATACGCAGGGTGGATGCATGCTAACTACGTCCTTATCGGTTGGAAGATGGTACCTATCCATGTCAATTTTGGCGTCATTGTTCATCGAATCCAACAAGAATGTCACATAGGCCTCCTCTTCTCAATGCGTGAGGGCACGTTGTTTTATGTGAAAATACTTTTGGAATAATATTCGTAGATGAAAGAATTCTCTCATGTCATTAGATGTGCAAATATTATCACACCAATTGGTCCCATTACATCTTTTTACATCAATTGGGAGCTAATTGATAAGAAAATATTCACATCTAATCACATGAGATAATTTTATCGCGTAAACATATTTCTTAGGAATATTTTCACGAGAACCAAATGTGCCCTTAAGGAAAAATTGTACCTGTACTATTTTAAAAAATGATAATTATGGGGAGATCCAAAAATATGTGAAATTTACATAAAGCTCCAACCTACCAGTTTTTATTTTTTATTTTTTTAATTTTTTTAAATTTTTTTTTTCTCAATTGAAGCGTAAGACTCTCCAACTAGAAGGAGAGCGTATTTGGGGCTCTCATGTTTTTCAAAACATCATATAGACCTATGTATAGGACACTCGATTTCGTACCACGATTATCCTGATTATTGGTGTACCCAATAATTGGAATATTCGTACACTCCGCATTATAATATTTTCTATTTTGTACGTCTCTTTGTTTTCCCTTCTTCTTCTTTTTTTCCCACCGAATGTAAAATCGAGATAGGACATAAGAAGCCACATTTCAGGTCAGTTTGTTCATAAACAAACCCCATGCTCACTCCTATCTAACCCCTCTTACTCCTGTCCTACCCCAAAACTGTGCTACAAGCTCTCTATATCAGCTAGGTCGTTTGTATTCTATTTTGTTCAGTTCTTCCAGGACTTACTTGACTATAGCGTGATTTTTGGGTCATGTGTTTTCTCTTTTTCTATGATTCTAAACCTTTGAACCTATGTGTTTTTCTTTTATTCATAGAATAATTTTTTGGTGAATGCTGTTGTTTGATTTCACATGGCTTTCGTTACAATTTATTTCATGGGCACATATGGGGAGTATCAGGTGATTTGACCCAAGCATGGATCAAGTTTAATAAAGGGAATCTCCAAACATTCAGTAGAGCTAAACGATCATAAAGATATGACATGCATGCTATTGATGGCTTCCACTATTCCCATATGTGTCACAAACTAACCATCAGAACCGCACAGGGAACATTAACCAATTGTAGCTGGTGTAGGTCTATCAACTAGGAGGATCAGGTAATAATTCTGACTTGCATGTTTATCTATGTACTTTATTTTCTACAATTAATAGTTGATGAATCCTTTGGACATCTCTTCCTAGTAGCCACATTGAACCAGTGCCTGTCCTCATCGTCCAAAATGAAGTGCACGCATGATAGACATCCAATGTGATTCCAATAACTTGTATCCATCGAAAAGCCCATGCAGTTCAGTCTGCTCGCAAGTTCATCTACATGTCAAATAGGATTTCGCGAATGTTAGGCTACTTCATGATCACTTGATAAATTATTCCATATATTAAAATTGTCATGAAGTACCTGAAAAATGATCAAGAGTGAATAGTTGCAATCTATGCTATAGAGGCGTGCCCATAGCGAGTGTGTTGCTCTAGGGTTACAGCCACAAAGCATTTTAGGGTGAGAGAGTTAGTAAATGATAACACATGCACAAGACTAGTGGGAATGGCTCATCAGCCATTAGCATGAATCCAATGGGTTGTCGCAAAATTAAAGCCCGTTTACCAGCCAGATGAATCTCTTTCCTAAAGATATGTGTTGTGCCATTGTTGTACATGCAAGCCCAATAGGAGAAAGAAGTTGTGACTGAAATGATATGTGGGCCACATAGACAGTCATATATAGAGCTCTCTGGTACTTGAAGAAGCTACAACTCACCAACACCCGAACCGTGTGCTAAATATAAATAGATCCATACTACAGGCTCCAACATCTGTATCTATGCTTTCATCCATGACTCCATCGATTTTTGCATGGTTGTAGGCCGCTTATAGGATTGATGGAACATTTTTTTAAGGGAATATACAAGGGAATCATGTTGTACATAGTTGGCATGGATGTTGATGGTAGTATTTTCCTAATTCAATTTCCATGGGGGAGAAAGAGGGCACCAATAGGTGCTATGGTTTCTTACCAATCTGCAATAGTTGTTCTACGAATGTGAAGACCTAACTCGCCTGAAAATTACATCAGACCATCGAAAGGGTTGTAAGAAGCACTCAATAGCATTTTCCCAGACTGTTATTTAGGATATTTCATGGGCAGAAAATTTCAAGAGGCGATGGAGGAACCATGTGTTATTGGGGATATTTTGGAAGGCTTTCCATGCACTAAGGACTAAGGAAAAGATGTCAAAAGTACAAGTAGCCGATGCTGAGGCGTATGATTGGATAATGAAAAAACCATTTGGATGTTGAGTGAAAGCCATTTTATTTTATTTTATTTTATTTTATTTTTATTTTTATTTTTATTTTATTTTTTTCACCGGGAGATACGATCACGTCACATCAAATAGTGTTGAGTCTTTCAACAAATGGAGATTGGAGATTAGATGACAATGACAAGAAAATTATGTGAAAGCATTAAGGTGAGGCTGACGAAGAGATTTGGAAAGAGAATATAGATGGTAGAAACGTAGAGTGGCATTTTAGTACCATCCTTACAAAAGGAGATAGAACTTACGAGGTTATATGGCTGGTGGAAAGGAAGTACAAGATCCTTGAAGATAGGACTTATGTCGTAGATCTTAAGCGGTGTATTTGCACCCACTAGGCCTGGAAGATAATTGGGTTGCCCTGCATTAACCCACTTTTGCCTATCCGATTTCACCATCAAATATATTAAGACAGCTTACTCAGTTGCCTTCCGACTTGTACCGCATGAAGTTCCTTTGGACTGGAGTTCTCAATATGGCGGTGCTTCACCTAAAGACAATGCGACTCCTTGGTAGCCTGAAGAAGCAACATAAATTCTACAGATGAGAAATCTACCAGGGACATGAAAATCTCGATAATGGACAGTCTAGATGATACGTTACAAAATACACCATTTCGCATACTTGAAATCTTTTTTTTTTAATATATTCATACATCTCGATGTCGAGATGATCAATTAAAAGGTTTTCCAACATCCAAATAACTTTTTATGATGAATTTTTAATGTGCATCTTTAATTCTACATTTTAAAGTTGCAATCTTATTTAAACTTTTTTCTTTTTATTATTGTTAAAATTCTCTTTTTCTTTGTACTATGGTTGG
>NW_006495273.1:7840728-7894739 GCF_000471905.2 Amborella trichopoda | reverse complement strand
TTTTCCTTTTTCCTTTTTGTAATTACCAATCATAGTGATACTATAATTTTTAAATTTTTTTATTTACTGATGTAACGTGATTTTGAGGTAGTCATTTCTACAAAATAATTTCAATTATGTTAGTACCTCTCTAATTTGTATTTATGATTAATTATAATTATATATTTTTTCTTATTTTTTGCATTTACAATTATATCATTTGTTAATATAAATTAAATAATTTTACACAAAATGTAAAAAATTCCTTTAAATTTGAAAAAAATAACATTAATGATTTTAAATATATGAAAGAAATTTACATGAAATAGAAAACTACATTTTATATCATACATGCAACCGCTCACTATATAGAAAATTTCTTTTTATTGAAATATGAAAGAAAATAAAATATAATTTGTGTAAATGGAAGTTATAACAGAGAGAAGTTTTGAAATGTGGGGGAGAGAGGTAGAGAAATTTTAGAAAAGTTGATTTATTAGGAAAAGAGAGTAAGTACATAAGAATATTGGTAAAGAGTATTACGGCTAGAGACTCAGTCTGCCCACATTTGAATGAGTCCTATCTCATTCAATTTATATTGATGTATATATCCCTACCATTAAGGGATTGCAACCTTTAGGATTTGTATTGATGTATAATCCCTACAATTAAGGGATTTCAATCTGTTGTATTCTCTACAAATACCCCCTTTTGAGTAGTACGTATTATTGGAAAAAATTGTTTCCATACAGATCGCTCCAAATTTTCACATGGTATCAGAGCGGAGTTGATGCTCATCTAGAGAAAGAGTAGTTGCTAATAGGCTTGTTTCTTTCCCCGCGTTTGGGACTCTCTTACCTGGAGTCGTAGCTCGAGGAGGTAAATTGTGGCGACACCACTATCCAGCTACGGGGGCATCGGCTGATATTTTGGCCATGAACACTACGAAAATTTCTTACCAACGCTTCGCCTCGGGATTGCTGGAAAGCTACTCTAGTTTAGCAGCTTTTCTTCTTATTTCAAAAGCCTGCGAAAGACGCCGTAAAATTGCCTCGTCAAGTTCTGATGGTTGGCTGGTTGCAGCAAGAACCACCACACGAAGCATTCTCTTTTATATTTGTAGAAAGCTTTTATTAAGGGACAAAAGCCTTTATTAAAAGTTGAGTGAAAGAGGGATGTCAATACAAGACAAAAGCTTAGAAAGCTCTGAGAAAGCTACTTGGCGTTGAAGAATTTGTGGCATCCGCGTTAGTGATTGAGACTCTCATGAGTTTTAGCGACGAGTTCTCTGGTCCGTTATCCTTGCCGAAAAAGTGACTGTGCCCTCATGTCAAAAGGTGAAGCACTCCAATTTTCGACGAATTTTTTTACAGCTGTAATCGATCCAAAAGGTTTTTCAATCATGGCCACTATACCTCATGGAGAAGTCACAGATCCATCTTTTCCCTTCTACCTTCATCGTTCCGACAACCCGGGAATGTTGCTGGTTTATCAACAACTCACCGGAGAAGATTACCCACTCTGGAAGATAGCCATGAAAACTGATCTCGATGCCAAGAACAAACTTGGTTTCATCAACAGCACCATTGCTCAACTGAAGGAAGATGCATCCAACAACACTGCCTGGAATCGTTGCAATACCATGGTCTTATCCTAGATTTGGAACGTTGTCTACAAGGATCTCACCAACAACGTTATCTATTTTGAAACCGCGCAAGAAGCATAGGAGGACCTACAAGAACTCTTTTCATAAGATAATGCTGCTCAGATTTATCGCATTACTCGTGACATTTCAAGCGATGTTCAGGATCAATTGACTGTCCTGCAATATTTCACCATACTTAAAAGATATTGGGATGAGATTGATTCTCTATCTTTCACTCCAAAATGCTCTTATGGTCTTGTTAAAGAAATCACCCAATTGAAACAAAATGATAGGATGTTTCAGTTCTTGATGGGTCTAAATGACTCTTTTTCCAATGTGAGGAGCAATATCCTCACTATGGATCCATTGCCTTCCATGAACAAAGCATATACTTTGATTCTTTAAGATAAACGACAACGAGCAGTTCAACTTCGTTCCGCACATCCCTTGGAAGGTGCTGATATGGTTGTGGGTAACTTCGGTGGAAACGATTGTGGCAGAGCTCGTTCAGATAACAATTACGCTAACCAATTCCGCGGAAGCGGCAATGGACGTGGAGGCTGAGGACGCGATAGACCCCGTTGTGATCACTGCGAATACATGTCTGGGATCAATGTCGTAAACTCCATGGATGGCAAGCTCCTCGTAACAATGCCACTGCTGCAAACTTTAGCAACAAGGACAAGAATAGATCGGCCAAAAACTCTATAGCTATTCACCTCTCTCCAGAGCAACATTCCCAACTTATGTCCTTATTGAACATTGACAATAGCTTATCATCAGCCAACCTGGTAGGTATGACTATGTCTTATGCTTCTTTACCATCTCTTTTATCATCATGGATCATTGATACAGGGGCATCTAATGACATGGCATCCTTATTAGACCTTGTGTCAACCAAAAATACCATGCACCCAAACCAGAATGTCAGACTTCCAAATGGTGATATAGTTAACGTTTCTCATAAAGGAAATTGCTCCCTTTCACCATCATTACAACTTACTGATGTTTTATATCGACCTTCTTTTAACTTGAACTTGTTATCTGTGAGTAAGCTAACCAAATCTCATAATTGTGCTACTAGTTTTTTTCCCTGATTATTGTGTGTTCCAAGACCTAGCAACGAAGATGGTGATTGGTCTGAGTGAACAGCGTGAAAGACTTTATTTCTATAAGGACCCAAGAATAAGAAGTTTCTGCAATCAAACCTCCTCTTTTCGGCTCTGGCACAACCGCTTTTGTCATCCATGCAACCAGTGCTTGAGGCAATTATCCAAAGACATATCTTTTTCTTTTTTAGAAAATAGTTGTTGTCCTTGTGAAATTTGCCCTGTAGCCAAGAAAACTAGAAATCCATTTCCTTTGAGTTTTAAAAAAAGTTATGTTCCTTTTGAGCTTATTCATTGTGACATTTGGGGAGCATACTCAACACCAACACACAATGGAGCATGCTACTTTTTAACAATTGTAGATGATTTTAACTGCTGCACATGGACTTTTTTAATGAAATTCAAAAGCGATACCTATTGCCATATCAAACATTCTTGTACTATGGTTCAAAACTAATTCAACTCGCTCATTAAAATCCATAGATCCGATAATGACACTAAATTTCTCTCTCATAAAATGCAAAGTTTTATGAGTGAGAAAGGCATCTTCCACCAAAGATCTTGCATCAACACTCCCCAACAAAATGTAATGGTCGAATGCAAGCACAGGGATCTACTTGAAAAGCAAGAGCCCTCCGCTTTCAAGCTGGCCTACCTACCAACACCTACTTGTGTTTGGCTGCTTGTGTTATGCCCACATCAAAGTACATGATAAGTTTTCTCCTCGTGCATACAAGTGTATATTTAATGGGTACCCTTATGGTCAGAAAGGATACAGGCTCTTTGTCTTAGATGACCACAAATTCATTGTCAATAGAGATGTTACTTTTCATGAGAATATCTTCCCATTTTTTATTGAGAAATGCAAAGCAAGGACCTCTCTCCTTCTTCGCCTATACCCCTCCCACTCATTGAGGATATTGAGATAAGTCATCTTCCTTCACCTCCTAAACTTCTCAAATTGTCACCACCTGCCCCAATTACGGATTTGTCATCAGCTGAACCAACGCCATTGGATTCAATCCCTCCTATCAATGAACCGCATCGCAAATCCTCAAGAACGCCTCATCTTCCTGGGTGGCTTGCAGATTATCAATGATTTCCAGCGCTATCTTCACCTATGACCAATACCACATCTTCACATGGTCAGCACACAGAAATCACATATCCCCTTGCTCATCACATCTCTTATGACAAATTTTCCTCTTCACATCGTGTCTTTCTTGCTTTCATATCATCTCACCATGAGCCCAGAAATTTTTCCATTGCCATGAAAGATGCCCACTGGAGAGATGTCATGACTGCAGAGGTAAGAGCACTTGAATCCAACAATGCTTGGAAAGTCACACCCTTGCGGCAAACGTGCCATCAGGTGCAAGTGGGTGTACAAAATCAAATACCATGCAGATGGAAGTATTGAACGTTACAAAGCATGACTTGTAGCAAAAGGTTATACCCATGCCAAAGGCATTGATTACCACGAGACATTCTCTCCTGTGGCCAAACTTGTCACAGTCCGATGCCTCATTGCCATTGCAGCTGCTAAAACTTGGCTTTTGTTCCAATTGGATGTCAACAACGCGTTCGTCCATGGTGATCTAGCTGAAGAAGTGTACATGCGATTATCTCTTGGGTTTCCTCATAAGGGGGAGCATGGAGAACAACTTGTTTGTCACCTAAAAAAATCTCTATACGGCCTGAAACAAGCATCTTAAAACTGGTTTTTTAAATTCTCTACTTCCCTTATTCAAGCAAGTTTTCAACAATCCAAGGCAGACTATTCCATGTTCACTCTCAAAACTCTAGACCAAATTACAGTCATTCTTATCAATGTTGAAGACATCATTCTCACCAGGAATGATCCTTTTACCATTGATTCCATGAAACAGATTTTGCACTATCAGTTCAACTTAAAGGATCTCGGATTACTTAAGTATTTTTTGGGGATTGAAGTAGCTATAGATCGAAAGAGGGAATATTTATCTCCCAATGAAAATATATTTTGGACATTTTGGATGAAACAGGCTTACTCCGGGCAAAACTTGCAGCATTTCCCATGGAACAAAATCTGAAACTCAATGCAAATGATGACACTCTTCTTTCAAACCCAAGCTCTTGTCGACGACTTGTTGGGCGCCTGATTTACTTAACCATCACCCGACCGAAAATCACATTAGCTGCCAATGTCCTCAGTCAATTCATGCAAACACTGAGACAACCTCATATGGATGCAGCTATGCGTGTTCTCAGATATTTAAAATCAAATCCTGAAAAATGAATTCTCATGCCATCATCAAATTCATTGCAACTCTTTGCATATTCCGACTTCGACTAGGTCTGCTGCTCTATTACCCATCATTTTGTAACTGGATATTACACATTTATTGGAAACAGCCCTATCACTTGAAGAACCAAGAAACAATCCACCGTATCTCACTCATCTGCCGAAGCTGAGTATCGTGGCCACCACTACATGTGAACTCATTTGGCTTAAATATCTTCTTCAAGATTTAGGAGTTACACATTCACAGCCCATGCACCTCTGCTGTGATAATCAAGCTGCCTTACACATCGCATCCAACCTTGTGTTTTACGAACTCACCAAACACATAGAGTTGGATTGTCATGTTGTTCGTGAGAAGTTACTTGCAGGCATCATCCAAACTCAATATCTCCAAACAAGTCATCAACGAGCAGATATATTTACCAAACCTCTCAAAAAAGTGCAATTTACTTATTTCCAATCCAAGTTGAGTGTCATCGATTTACACACACCAACTTGAGGGGGAGTAATACGGCTAGATACTCAGTCTGCCCACATTTGAATGCATCATATCTCATTCAATTTATATTGATGTATATATCCCTACCATTAAGGGATTATAACCTTTAGGGTTTATATTGATGTATAAATCCCTACAATTAAGGGATTTCAATTACGGCTAGAGACTTGGTCTGCCCACATTTAAATAAGTCCTATCTCATTCAATTTATATTGACGTATATATCCCTACCATTAAGGGATTGCAACATTTAGGATTTGTATTGATGTATAGATCCCTATAATTAAGGGATTTTAATCTCTTGTATTCTCTACAAATACCCACTTTTGGGTACGTATTATTGGAAAAAATTGTTTCCCTTCAGATTGCTCAATTTTCACAAAGATAGATAATAGAGAGAAAAACGTGGGGAAATTGTAGTATTAAATCAGTATATATTTTATAATAATTGAATAATTATAATAAAACTAATTTATTTTTCTTACTATTAGTATTTATAACTAATAATTACAATTGTAGTATTAAATATATTTATTACCAAGAGATTATTATTTTTCTTAAAAATACATTATACTTGTATGATTCATATATCAAAAAAAAATGTTGAAATTAAACAAGGAGTATCACATAAAAAATGAAAAATTCACTTGCTTAATGCAAAGATGATGATATAACATTCACTCATCTTCATGAAATGTTTTATGGGTTCAAGTATGACAACTAATACATTTTATTATGGTGTATTTTATCTTCTATGAGCATAACTTCATTGCATATATAGAAGTACAACCGATAACCAATTAAAATTATTTAGTTCTTACATTAAACATTGTACACACGTCTAAGCAAAAGTAATAAACAACTCTAATATCCAATGAGCAACCAAATGAAGGCTCCAGGTTCTCTCTCAAAGTAGCTAAGGTTGTTCTATACATATATTTTTTGCTTCTTCCATGGCGTGTAGCTGGGCTTCATCTATGGATTCCTAGAAAAAAAAAAAACAGAAATTCTGACAATATCAAAAGAAAATAGAAATCAACATACTTATGTAGAGGAAAAAAATATGATTACCTTGCATAACTTCATTGAACATATAGAAGTACAATCGATGAATAATTAAAATTATTTAGTTTTTATATTAAACACTACACATACTTCTAAGCAAAACTAATACCGGATAACTCTTATATTCAATGAGCAGCCAAATGAAGAGTCATCTAGGTTCTTTCAAAGTAGCCAATGCTACTATGTTCATCTTTTTTGCTTCTTCCATGGCACATAGATGGGTTTCATCAATGGGTTACTGGAAAAGAAAAACAAAAAAAAAAAATAGAAATCCAAACAATATGCAATATTAAAATAAAATAGAAATCAACGAACCTATGGAGAAGAAAAAAATATGTTTGCCTTGGATAGTATTAGCATAGTCACATTTGTTGCGTGTGAAGCACATGTTAAAAGTTGAGAGAGAGAGAGAGAGAAGTGTGGCATGCATGAGAGAGGGAGAGGAGAGAGAGAATTGTGGCGTGCATGTGTGTGTGAAAGAGGAGCGTTGGTAGGAGCATTGTGAGAGTGGAAGAGAAAAAGTAGAAAGGAGAAAGATGGGAGAGACATATGTGGAGAGAGGTATATAGGACGGGTAGAGAAATATAAGAGAAAAATATGGGAGGGAATGAGAGTAAATCATGGAGAGAGAGAGAGAGAGAGATGAATTTATTTAAATTAGGGAGAGAAATTACTTGAATTAGGGAAAGAGTGAAGATAAAGGGTCATCATATTAAAAAAAGAAGTTACTTAGAAGATGAGTGTCATCATACTAAAAAACAAAGTTACCTATTTTTATGCCTTTGCATGCATGTAGGGAGAGAGAAAGAATGAGAATGAGAATATAGAAACATGAGAGAGAAGAAAAGATGAGTAAATTTAGTTTGCTTTAATTGTGTGAGAGAGAAAGAATGAGAATGAGAATATAAAAACATGAGAGAGAGGAAAAGATGAGTAAATTTAGTTTGCTTTAATTGTGTGAGAGAGAAGATGAGGAGTCATCACACTACCAAAGGAGTTACCTATTTGTATGTATTTTCATGCATGTAGAATGGAGAGAGAGAGAGAGAGCTAATATAGTAACGCGGGAGAGATGGAGAGAAGATGACGTATCATCAAATGCTAAAAGAGTTACCTATTTTTATGTATTTGCATGTATGTAGGACAGAGAGAGAGAGAGAATGGAGAATCGTAGGAGAGAGATAGCAAATTCAGAAAATTAGGAGACAGAATATGTAAAATTGTGGGAGGGAGAGAGGGATAAGAATTGAATAAAAAAAGATACATGGCGCGATAATAAGAGGGGTGTTGTTCTCACTTAATATATAATAGATTCGAGTATTTAGACAACGCCTTTTAGTATAAGTGCTAGTTTGGAAGGACTAATTGACGAGTAGACCCATTCCCCTATTGTACTTTACTTCAAATAACCTCTAGGATTGTTTGCTCCACTCAATTGGCAAGCTCAAGTCTCCGCCCATCACTTGATGGGGACTTATAGTCTCACTCAAGGTATGGCCCTTAATAGAGTATAAAGCCCTACCAAGATTCATGTAGCCGACCCAAATTAGTCTAAAAAAGACTTTGTTGATGAAAACTTATGGCCTCACGGGGTGGCTCGTACATCAATACGTGATCCATACCATATTGCCTATTTTGCATTCACATTGTTGTTAACTTATTATCATTTACCCTATTTTAAAAAAATCAAACTTCTCAGAAGGAAACGACTACATAAGTTCTAAGAATAGAATAGTCTAATGACAAATGCTAATCGGGCTTTATGTAGATCATGTTCTTAAAAAGTGTCTAGGCATTATAATGGCCAAGGGTGGTTATTGTTATGGAAAAGTATACAAAAAGACCATTTATTTTAGGTACAAGGAGGTCATAGTGTCCATCAAATTTCAAGTCAGATGGTCGTAAGAGTGTCATGACTAGACTCAAAGTTCAAAAAAAGTTTTTTTCGAACTTCGTAACACACCTCAAGCCATCCAATTTAGCTTCTAATGGCCAAAACTAAATGTCCCCTCTTTATACCAAAGATAAATAGTCTTATAGTATACAATCCCTATTATTGTAGTTGCCATTGCTTTTAAATGTCACTCACTATTTGGTGATATCCGGTGTAAATGTTGTCATCCAATAATGTTGTCATTATTATTAGGGTCAAAATAGAGTACTATAGGACCTTGGTTTAGATACTTTAGACTCATCCATATCACCATTCGTGGTGTTAAGAATCATTTGAACCCTCAAATAATCGGGAGGCACACTTTGAAAACAGACTCGAGATCATTGGTGACCACATAACTGGTAATTAAGATAGGACGAGATCATCCAACTCCAATGTTAAGAATCATTTGAACCCTCAAATAATCGGGAGGCACACTTTGAAAACAGACTCGAGATCATTGGTGACCACATAATTGGTAATTAAGATAGGACGAGATCATCCAACTCCAATGAGCCTGGATGATCTGGTCTTTTCCCATACTTCTAATAGAAAGGTGAATGATCAATTCATTCACCTTCCTATGAGAAAGGGATAATAAGGGATCATACAGGAAGGGTCATCCTAACCTACTCTGGATCAGTAGGGTCATCATGGGCAAACAAAGCTGAGACGCCTGTATTCAAGGTATTCACTCCAAGAAAGAGAGGGGGTTATGTATGGGAAGAGAGGTGACTTTCTAACATGTTAACAGGGAAATGAATGAGTTAGCTCAGTTAGTGTAGCTAACTAGATTTGGTTTTATAGATTTTGAAAATATCAATAGATGAAACATATTATTTTTACGGATAAAAGGAATTTTTTGCAACAACAGTCCATACATGATATAGAGACTAGTTTGTTTTTTTTTTTTTTTTTGACAATATTACATTCTTTTAATGAAATAGAGTTACATTGACTTCAAAAAGGAAAAATATGCCACAAGCATCACAACTAGAGTCGCCATGGGATAAAAGTAGATTTTTTCAATTTTCTTAGGTAAAATGGCCATGGCATGCAAACATAAAAAGACATTTCGATGACCCCGATTGCCCCTTCAGAAAACCCACCCGGATTGGCAATCTAGCATAGTCAAGGGGTGAATAATTTTTTTAAAAACAATATTAGGAAATCAAAATTAAAAAATATCTAAAAATAAAATGAGACCGGTTCTCTGACAGAACCAGTGGTTTCTGTCAAAGAATACACCAGAACCGACTGGTTCATGGGGAAAACTGGCCGGTTCCTAATATTTAGAAGGAATCGGCCAATTCCTTATGTTTAGCAGAATCCGGATTAGCTTGACTAATTCCCGATCCAAATTAGACGATTCCGATCTGAATCACCAATTTTTTAAACCTAGTTTATTGGTTTGACATGGGATTGAATAATTGTAAATTCTTTTCAATCATCTACAAGATATTTTGGCCCAATTAGGTAAAGTTTGGATTAGGAGAAGCTTTGAATGTATTTTATGAATTCAAAGTGTACTATGGTCAGTGGGGACCTTTGAGTGTATGGCGAACTTCTATGTATGGGCCTCGGGTAAGAATTCCATGATCATCGCTAGAAAAAATCAAATTTCAGTTTCCTCCATACGCTTTTCTTGGATGTGCATTTAGAACCACGAATATAGGAATGTTGAAGAAGTAGACACTTGTAGGGTAGAGCGATACATGAATCTTTTTCTTCTTTTTTATGTGTTTGTGTGGTTCAGTGGTAGGAATTGAACTTGAGATATAGTGCTACTAACGGTAGCTGCTAACCACTCAAGCTGAAGCCCAATTTAGAACTAGGCAAGTAGACCAAGGGTTCATCAAAGATAACATCAAGGTCATCCTATAGGTAGTCTCAGACTTATTCAACAATGGACAGGCTGAGCATGGATTCATATTTGATCCGGATTTTAAATCATCTCATATTTCTCTAATCAGGCTTTAACCAAAGTAAGGAGACAGTAGGACCATTTCATTTGTTTCATTGCTCCATTTTGTAAATTCAATTGAAAAATTTCGAAAACATTTAGGAGAAGGTTTTTGAAACAGAGCATGGGTGTATATTGAAAAGTTATTGAACTATTTGAAAACTAAGGATTAAATTACGTACCTGTGATTAATTAAATGCTCCGAATCCAGCTTTCATATATACTATTCTATCATGTTCTAGGCTTGGGATAGTTCTCATGGAACACTTGAAATGTGTAACCAGTGGTTGGAAGAATCTCTCATTACCTTTTCTGGTCTTCTCCATGTCCTTCATCTCCATGATTACCATGAGAGGTATTTATGAATCAAGCCTTTCGCAAGCTACTCTTCAAAAAACATTGTCAAAGATAGACATTTTCGCCTTCTCTATACTTACAGAAAGGCTACACAATCTTTTGCAGTGGTAGTTAAGTAGAAGAATTCTTGATAACTGAAGATGGCCAAAAAAATCAAAGTCCTTATTCCAAGAATTGTGCCTCATGGTGGTCATATGCACAAAGCTAAAAACAATCCCTTTCCTCCCTAAACTACTTGAGGAGGAAGACAGAAGAGGGGACCGATGAACTTGGAGGTTACAGTTGAGGAAAAGATTTCCAGAGCAAAACTCCAAGGTTGAATTCAGTGTTTAAAAAATCGACTCGACTAAGGTACTCGTCCATTGGCTGAGGCGAGTTACTCGTCCGAGTATGAATAACTCAACCAAGTTCATGTCATGTTTACCATCAATTTTCAAGATTTTCAAGTTTTCATGGTTTTGCTTGATCTATACTATTTTTTAAGCTTTAATTTTTATAATTAAAGATGAAAATATATTTTAAGGCTATCACAAAGATTTCCAGTATTGAAACCACATTTCTTGACACTATTTAAAAGTGCGTTTTACTTTGATTGTTTAGAGCCTCGGCTCTATAACTGCACCCTCATATAAAAAGTTTGAGATATTGGGTGGATAATCAATAGAAGGCCTCATTGATGAGTGGATCTCAAACTACCCAAAAAATGACCATCTTGGAAGGGCTTGGGAATTTTCATGTATTTGGCCTTGAATAGCTTCTATCTCCTACTTGCATTAAATTCCCCTTTATTTTATGCACTTTTCTTTATTTTTATTCGGTTTTCTTCTACAACTTCGTAGAACATCTTGATCCTTTTCTACTAAATTTGTTAAATAACTTCAAATTTTGGAGGAGCTATAATCAAATTTATGAATTTAACATCAAAACTTGAAGAACTCCCACGTTGTTGTCAAATTTCTTCACATTTCAGCCTTTATTGGCTATTATTTGACAGTCCGTTAACATAAATTGTAAGGAATCATCTGTGCATTATTTGAGAGAAATTTTGTGTTAAAAAATCCTTAAATCTCAAAGCTGTGATCATTTTATTGCCCATTTTCAAAAAAGTATGCAGCCTCTATATTTTAGGCAACTGCCCTTTACTATCCAAACCCCATTTCAACATTAAACCCCGCAACAATTATATAGATGTATAGGTGGTTGAGTAAAGATCATATCTGTAAAATTTCAACTCAGAATGCACCACATATTGTGACAAATAAAGTGAATAGTGTATTAAGGTCTGGGAACTACTATACATAAAACCAATTTCAATCCCGTAACCTTTTTCTAATCTAGCTATGATCCGCATTAGTAACCCCATTGATAATCTATATAAAGGAAAAGCTCTCGTGAATGAGGAGTAACATATCAAAATTTGAACTCATTTGATTAGAGAATCAAGAGATATGATTAAATCTTCAAGGCTAAGAAATTCATGATGTCGCTGGAAATTCTTCCTCATTGCTAGTTCACCCCCATAGTGTAATCTTTCTTGTGGAAACTGGTGGTCCTTTGATGATCCACAAAGACAATTTCAAAAATGGCACTTTTCGGATGTCATATCAGGCTCAAATTTGAAAATTAATCATTATAGAATAGTGTCTTTCTACAAAAAAATTCAGGGAATTTGGCAAGGGATATCTCAAGGTTCCTTTGTAAATTTGTTGTCGATTTGGGCCCAGACTGCACTTTCTTTGTGATCCTAAACTTCGTATGATTATGTTTTGGTCATCTGATATGGAATTGACCTATTTTTTTGGCGGATATCTAAACCGTTGGATGACCATTAGTGCTAGGTTTGTCCGTAGTATGTTCTAGATCACCTGTTCATCACTTTGACCATGTAACTACCTCATAATTCTCTCCTTTGTGCCTGGGAGTTTTGTTTCTTTGTCTTATGGGATCTATAAATTTCAAGCTCAATCTGATGATACGACCATTGACTATATCTAGTTCGAGTGATTCCGGTAATATTCTGATCGACTATATCCAGTTCCAGTGATTCCTGCAATATTCTGATAGCCATTGTGCTAGGAGCTTATTTAGCTGGTCGATCATGTGCATTGCATTCGATGGACCACCGTTTTGATTTATTACCATGTTTCCTTCATTTAGGAAGCAATATGGATACTTCAAAAGTCCAAAATTCATGGCCGTAGTCCGGTTCTGTGCTCCACAGCCACAATAACTGCTCCTTGGTGATTTTATTTGCATCAAAACACAACATACATTGAGATTCTGATATCCTACAATTACACCGAGTATAAAAAGCGTATCTAAATATTTTAATGGAAATTTTGGATTAAGGGATTGGAATCAGCGAGTGAAACCTTATTGGCTGCACTCTACTGCGCGAGCTACCCGAAAATCTTACATTGGATGCAAAGTTATGGCCTTCCTAAGGTTGCGCCTCATTTTGCTTGTATGAGGCCACAAGATGTCTCCGTAAGGCCATGTTTGGACACACAAGTGTGACGGGTGCAATCTAAGCCATACAAGTATGACAGATCAAGGATGCCACCTAGGCCATACAAGTATGACAGATCAAGGATGCCACCTAGGCCATCCAAGTGTGACTTATAACAATATAGTGCAACCTCATCCATGTGGCTTAGCGGCCACACACATAAATCGTGTGGCTACAACCGCACAAACAAACAACACAGCTTCAAATTGGTGACCCACAGGGGCGGACTGACGTGTGTAATGTCACACAAGTCGTAGACTTGTATGGGTCCCATTTTCATCTTCTTCTTTTTTTTATGTTTTTGTTAACCGTCCACATGGATCATTACATGTGGAAGGTAAATTTCAATCTAAGTGGTTTTGACACCAGCATTGGATTGATCTAGAGAATCCTAACACAGTGCAGACAAAAAAGAAAAAGTAATGATTGGATGGATGTTACGTATCTTTTTCGAATCCGACTACTGCATGTGGTTGGTGTCAATCTCTCTTTAAACCTTTGATGAACAATTCTAGAGTTCTTGACACGCGTGTGGGTGTTTCTCTTTCTTTTTGACTATCGTGAGATCACAATGATGGGAGAGAGAATGTGGGTTCTATTGGAGAATGATTTCATGCAACAGATGTATAATAGTATAATGCAACCTTCTTTAAAAACCATGTCAGAGATATTTGTTTGACACAAATTTTTAATGTACACTCTTTTTATTCTAAAGAACAATTACAAGAAAGAAAATTTTGAAAACATGCTCTAGAAAGTGTTTTTCAGCCCAATTAATATATGCCGTCCATTTTAGTGATATGGTTAGATGTAGGCCTCAGAAGGATTTTTTAATTCCCAAAATTTTTATATAGCGTTATAATCATTAGATTAATAACAATAAAAAAGAAAAAATAATTTTGAGTTTTTTAAGGCCTAGATCTTAAAATTCACCAAATGGACGATCAAGATTCATTATTGGAGGGTACTAATTTTGAACATATCTAAGCTACAAATTGAAATTTTTTTCTCGTAGGATTGATTATGAAGAAAATGTGTGTAAAAATTTGGGGTCATACAAATGCCAAAACACATAGTTTTCTTGGCGTGTGGTTGCCTTATACTACTATACAGCTGTTGCATGAAATCATTCTCCCTATTTAGAATGGAAAAGTGTATTGTGTATGGGGAGATTATTCTTCAATTTTTTAAAATTATATATATATATATATCCTCGTGTTGGAGATTATATATGCCAAAAATATTAGATTCAAAATCCATATAAAAAATAGAGGAGAGGATACATATCTACATATGAGTCAGCGGACTCATATAAACCATATCCATTTAAAAATCCTTATGACGTAGTATTCCAACTTTCTCGCTAGAGCACAAGAAAGGGCAATCAGGTCCCCACCCACTAGGGCGTACCCAAAGAATCCACTAGTGATCTTATGGTATTTTTCACGAGACAAATACTTTTTTGGTATTTTTATGCATGATATACGGTTTTCTAGAGTGTTCTAATCCTTTACAAAATTTTCTTCCATGAGTTTTTTCTTCTTTATTTTTCATGTGCCTTTTATTTTTTTTGAATTTGCCTTTAAGAACTTCAAGATTTCGCAGGGGTTCTTCTAAATTTATTCAATATCGGTACTCAACAACCACATATTGAAAAGCTCCACGTTACCTCCCCTCCTCTCAAACTATCATGCTGTTGTTACACCCACCTACGTTCTCACATGTTTTCTTAATCCAATACAAATGGAGTCCCATCTTATTCTCAATTCGACTACCCCTACCATAAAATTATGCAAATAATAACGATAACTATGAAATTTAGGAAGGGGGCTAGATCGTAGTGGTAGCACTCCCATATCTAATTATCATGTTGTGGTTTTTAATCTTGCTGACATCACCTACTGACACTTTTAAAAAAGCTAACTCTCTAATCTATCTGAAAAATTCATCACAAAATTACCCAAAATGAAAAAGAAAATGAAATTTAAACACATGCAAACATCAATATTAGAAGTTCTTCGCAAATCACAACTATATACTAGAGCTTTTGCTGACTTCTTGCCAATCATTAGCAATATTTCTAGTATTTTTTGGTTTTCATTTAGGAATTAATTCATTTATTTCGTGTTCGTGTGAAGAATTAATCCATTTATTTCATGTTCCTCTGAACAAACAACTAAGAGTTCCATAGAAATAGAAGCCTTTAGAACGAGTCCAAAAGACACCGAGTGCGTACCGGTGATGCTGATATGCGTATATGCCGCCATGTCCCGGTGGACCCTACGGACAATGATAAAGCAGTGGGTCCTTCTCCTTCCCACTCTCTCTCTATATGGCAAATCGCGAATATGGTACGTGGGCCAGTGGGGGACCAGCCAGGTTGAGCGGGCCACAGTGGACTGCCGTAGCATGTTCTCATGGGATCATATTGTATACTTGGCAGAAGAGATATTTTTAAAGAAAATTATTGAAATATTTTGGATCTATTTGAGAGTGATTAAATCATTATTTTAAATTTGTAATATTTAAACACTTAGTTTTAACCATCCAAAAAGTAGGCATCCATCTTATTTGTTTATTTATTTATTTTGGGAGATTGGTTATGGTTTGAAGAAGTTACATTTTTGAATCTTTAATCCTAAAAGCACTCTTTAGGATGGGTTTCACGATTTATTTTCTCTTTGGTTGGGGTCCAGGTAACATCCCTCAATTTTTAGGGTCCAAAAAATACTCCTAAGCTAGGTATTGAGAAGGAATGGATGGAATAATTGCTCCCTCGGGAGCATAGAATCTTTCGATCATTTCCTTTGTCACTTGTTCATGGTGCTCCTGCTTTATCATGCCACGATTGAAGTATGACAGTCATGGCCTACAGCCTTACTTCTGTCCAAACGTCTGATAACCCTCATTTTCTCTTGAATGCCCACAGTACTCACTCATTCTCTCTCTCTTAAAGTTATTCGCACCTAGGACGGGTGGATGCAACACAGACCACCCTTTTTTTTAACGGCACGACTTCGATATAACCAGATTATTTACATTTTTTTATACGAGGACATAGCTATTAATTACTGCCGGATGTAAAATTTGGTGGTTGAAGATGTATAATTAAGGTGCATTTCTTAAATCCTTCGAAAAAAGTTGTTGGCATTGGAAAAAATTTAAGTGCTCATCTCGATATCGAGATGTATAGATATGGAAGAAAAAAGAGATTTCAAGTCTTAAAAATAATAAATCTTGTAATACTTTATTTGGATTATCTATTTTCATACATTTATGATCTACTTGATTTAAACCAGTTTTGTAGTTTAGAATTTTATAATGAGGGATAAAAATAGATTCTTGTACCAACTTAAGAATTTTCGATACCAAAATTACATCCTATGATAAAGTCTTGACGTGCACCTTGTGCAACTACATCCTTGGCAAAAATGAAGAAGAACAAAGTGAGGTGTCCATGAAAAGTTGAAAAAGGGTTGCGGTGGTAGCAACTCTGTATTTTAATTACACGTTGTGTCTTTTATTCCCACATACGCCTTGAAAACCCTAGAACCATTTCAAAAATAGTAGGGACAATGATCTTGGCTTCGTTTTAGAGTCTTTTTCGTTTTGGTGAGAAAAATGAAGCAATTCGATATTTCGGCTGATTCGAGGAAAATCTTTGTATTTTGTTTTTTTTGAATTTATAAAAATAAATTTAAATATTTATAGATAAAAATAATAAAAAATTTAAATAAAAAGTAATTTTTTTTAAAATTAAATAAATATTTTTACATAGAGCTTTCTTTGCTTAGATCGAAAAAAGCAAAGCTTTGACTAAATTGATCCAAAAAAGACCAGAATTTGACTACAACGACTCGAATCATACCGAAGTAGCGGCCCCATGCTTCGCTTCGATGTGGTTTAAACCTAAAAAGACAATGGTAGGACCTTTATTCCGATTACAAAAAAAAAAAAAAAAAAATTCATGAAAAGTTAATTGTGATGGGTAGCAACTACCGGTAATTTTGAAAGATTTGGGTATTTTGGGTCATTTGGCTTTGTTGAGGAGAGAAGGTAAGGTCCTGCAAAAAATCGAAGTTGGATCCTGACCGGCAAACCGGACGTACGGATCGTTGCAGACGAAAGGCACCGGATTAGAAACGTACACGTGTCAGTTATCGGAAGCTCGTATGTTTGCCTCAAAGCAGGTCGGGGTTGGTATGGCTATGGTTTCCTGGCGTCACACTCTCACTAAAAAAACCTACTCTCCCTTTCTCTCGAACTTAAACACACTTTCTCTCTCTCTCCCTCTACCCTAAAATCTTCTCTCTCAACGGTTTCTTTTCTTCTCCTGGTTGTTGTTGCTTACCATGAAGGCCTGAAAAAATGGTTCACTTTTTGCGGAGTTTGAAAAGGGAAAAATAGAGGAAGCAAATCTGATGGTTGTATTTGTAATAATTTTGATGATTTATCGTCCTTGAACCTTTTTTTTCTCTCAAACTCCAGAGACGCAGGTATTTATCTCTATCCTATTTATTTATTTATGCATTTGAAGATGCTGTGAGGGTTTTGCAGTCATAGAACTTGCTTGACGTCATTGATCCATCCATATTATGTAAATTTATTGGTTATAAATTTATTGATTAATCTGTTCTCGTGTATGCTACTTTCTCTTATTTTCTCTATTTTTAGTTTCTCATCTTTTGGATTTTTTTTTATTATGATCTGTGACAATGAGATGCTGTTATAAAAATTGATAAGCTCTGCATTGTTCGCTTTGTGCTTCTTGGCTGGATTCATTGTGATTGGATGCAATGTTTGTTACAGTAGCTGCTTTTTTTTTTTGTTATAAAAAAATATAGCATTTTTTCATCAAAATAGGGGCTTCAATCTTCCCCTCCGGAAAAGGGGAAAAGAAGAATGTGAGGATTCTTCTCAAGAAAGGAAAAGTAGAGAATGAGAATTAGAGTCTTTATCTATTTTCCGTTCTCTAAATGTTGAAATTTTTTCCTACTTCTGGAGATAGCAACTGTTTTGACATATGCCCAAGCCTTCTGTTTTCTCCTGAAACTTGGGGTTTTACAGTTCATATTTGATAGGAACAAATCGTTTAGCTGGTAGAACTTAGCAGCAATCAGATAGGGGGAATATGATGTGAGTTACGCTTTTGGGAAATTTGTAGCACACTTCAGTTAATGTCTGACTGTCATCTATCTTGTAGAAGATGATTGTTCTCAAATATACAGTTCATTGGTCGCTCTTTTCGCAATATAGGAAATAGCCAATCAAAGAAAGAAAAATGGTACAACACTAAAAGATTTGGACACAAGCGCTGTAAGTTTGGGCATGGTTTGTGAGTTTTCTTAATACGCCTTTTCTTTCGTTGGGAAAAGCACACATATATCTATTGTTTTAAGCGTTATTACAATTTCACTTAAAACTTTTCTGTTATTACTATTGTACCCATTTTATATCCGTTATTACAACATTTGCCAACAATTTTTTTAAAATGACCACATTTCCCTTTTCAGATTTTCAAGATATGAAATTTATTTTTGCATGAAAGTATGATTGAATTTTTTGGATTTTCAAAACCCGAAACATTATTTAGTTTTTGGATTTTTTCCTAAATAAAAAATCGACAAATGAAACTCAACCAATAAGATGTGTAAAATCACTCAACAAATATTTTATAACCTCAGCCAATAATAATAAAAAAAAAAAGTTAGCACAAACCTTTCAAATGTTATCTCAAATCCACAATTTTCTCTCGTCAAAAAATTGAGAATTCAATGTTTGCTCTTTTCAAAATTGCTAAGGTGCAAAATAGTTTATGGACATTGAAGGTCTGAAATGTTTTTTATTTTGGATCCTAAAGATCCGAAAATAGGGAAATTTTGGACTTTGAAGGTCCGAATTTATTTATTTATTTATGTTTACGAATCCTAAAGCTTAAAAAATAGAGCAATTTCAAACCTTGAAATTTTGAATTGTTTTTCTTATTTCAGATCTTGAAGATCCAAAAATAGGGCAATTTTGGAAAAAAATTGTAGGCCTCCTAAGAATGGGTATACATGTAATATCCAAAATTTTGAATGCAATAAGTGAAAATTTTAGGTAAAATTGTAAATAATGCTTAAAATAATAGAAATATGTGTAATTTTCCCTTTTTTTTAAACTGACTTTGTTAAATAAAAAAGAAAGATTACAAACCCATAAGGTGTGGTAAAAATGGCCACCCACAAAATAGGTCCTCAGAATACATGGGGGAGAAGAAGTATGTAAAAAGGAAAATAACATAAAGATAAAAAGGCTGTAGCTGAGGAAAGTAGCAATAAAGGGGAGTGAAAAAACAAAAGGAAAGTGATAGAGGAGAAGGGCAATAGAAAAGAGAAGTGGAGAGAGTCCAGAGAAGAGAAAATAAGCCCAAAAAAGACAAATGTAGATAGTAGAGTCTGTCGCTAAACTCCGAGAGGTCGGAGATGCTTAGTAGTGAGATCTGTCTCATTGAACTTCGAGTGGTCGAAGATACCCAGTTGCGAGATCTAAGGAAAAGCGAGCTTTCGTGGTCGTAATGGATGAGAATATAGGCTGAGACCCTCTTATAGCCTTCCTTTTCAAGAAGGCATCCGTTGGAGACAATTTGCAGGAAAAGGAATGGAGAGGGGAAGAGTGAGAGGGGTAGGCCGGTGAGCAAGCAGAAATGGAGAAAAATCAAGCGTGAAGGAAGGGCTCTAACTAAAAAAGAGAGAAACAACAAGTAAAGATAGAGCTTAGAGAGCATAAGTGGGGAGGAGTGGTAGCGCAGAGGGACCAGAGAGAAAGAAGAAGATAAGATGGGGTAGCCTACACAGAAGTCAGGCCTAGGGACAAGATATCAGAGGCCTTCATGATATGCACCGCCCAAGGTGACTCACTAGAGCATAGGTTCTATATCCCTAATTTCAGGTTCCACGGGGGCCTATCTGATAAGTGTAGGAAACTCATGGGGTAACTTAACAAGATATAAGGATCGAGCAAAGAGAGATGACAAATAATGGAAGGGGGAGAAGGGGTAGAGTAGAGACCAGAGAGAAAGAAAGAGAGGAGGGATGGAGCCAAGAGACTTGGGATAGAATAGGGGGGGAGGGGGGGGGTGAGAGAGAGAGAATGTCCATTCCAACATATTCATATTCGACTTTTCTACTCTCTCTTTTCTTTTTTTCCTTTTTGTTCTTTTTTTCTTCTTCTTCTTCTTCTTTTTTTTGTTCTTTTCTTGTTCTGTCTTTTTTTTGGACTACCTAAGACAGGGGAGCGAGAAGAGAGATATACGAAGCATAGAGAAAAGGAGAGAGGAGAGGAAGAGGGTTTGCTAAGAGAGGGGCTAGGGGTATGTAACGTACTTGTTGTGAGAACAAGAGACTAGGGATGATGTTGCGAGCTCTTTCGTTAGCAAGGCCATGAGCTTCTAATTTGACCCCCCTAATGAAGGATGTGAAGCTCACATGCAACAGGTTTCTGTGGCAAGAACTCCAGTGAGGATAATGTGCTTCGGGCTCCTCCCTTAGCAAGGCCATCCGCCAGAGTTGGCACTTATAAGGATGAGTGAAAGTCACTAGCAGTAGATCTTTGCAAATGAGGGTGATGAGTTCAAATATAGACACACCAATCGCCAAGGACGTTGTACTAGATTCGCAGCCTATGATATGTCATTTCTTGAGTCACACTCCACTTAAAATGCCGAAAAATGGCAATGACTATAACAAATCTTCTTAAGACCTTCTAATAAAGTGAGAGCCTGTGCCATGTTTGAGTTTGATATTCCAAGTGGCCTCAAGAACAGGAGGAAAATACCATTGGAGTCTGCAAGGGAATCCCCATAACCTGATGGACCTGGGTTACGAAAAGAGACTCCATTTGTGTTGAGTTTAATAACTCCCGGAGGTGGGGGATGCCTCGAACTCCTAATCGAGGTGGACATAGAGGTTAGGGAGTAGGGGGTGACAATGGGCAGGTCTTGCTGAACCCGGACCTGGACCCAGACCTGAATAGTATTCGGGTCTGGGTTTTGGACCTGGACCCAACATAGTGTTTCAAAAAGCGCTAGGTGGGTCCTAGGCATCCTGGGGGTTCTAGGCCGCCCAGAGCCTAGGCGGGCGCCCACAACCTATGCGACCCAGTAAAAAGAAAACTTGCATCTTATGCCCCTTTTTGTATTCTTTTCACAACACTTGCATCTTATGCAATTTTTATTCGAAGGATTCGAGTTGTAGCCATATTTCCAACCCGGATCACCACTTCGATTAGATCCCGAAGGTGAGATCTCAAAATAATACAACTTATACAAGCAATAAAAAAAATTCACTAACTTTGATTGCTCGATCTCTAAATTTCCACTTCTAAGATGTTTTTAAGGACTCAAAGTCTTTTAAAAAACCCTCTAATAGATTTATAAAACATCCAAAATTAAATCTAATATCAATGGGTGATACTTAAATCAGTTTCTCATAACTTTGAGAAACCATTCAATCCTATGGAAATCACCAAAAACTAGTTTTTGGGGTTTTTCTTTCTCTAAAATAGGCTCTAATGGGTTTTAGGTTTCAAATGAACCTAAAACGTACAATTTTACCCTTTTAGTATTAAAAAAAAAGGACAAACAATGCCCTCAACGAGTGGCTTTTCCATTTCTTGGTGAGGCGCAGGCCCTGGGTGGCCGCCCAGAGCTAGGCACTGGGCGCCCAGGGATTTTCGCCTAGGCCTGGGCAATGCGCATAGGCCTTCTAGATGGCCTCGGCGGCCGCCTAGCTGAGCGGTCTGCTTTTTCAATCATTGACCCGACCCATTGGGTCTCTGGTTTACTTGTCGGGTACCAGGTCTAGTCAGGTCCATTGCCACCGTATGACTATGAGCTTTCTTTTTTTTTTTCATCATGTACTCATATTATTGGCAACAAGGTCACAATTACCCGCCATTAGATTTCAAGTTGTTTGATTTGTCATTTGATAGCTAAAGATGAATCAATACGATCCTAAATACACCTAAAGGAACAGGACTTAAAATAAAGTAGTTTATCTCCAATGGTTTACAGGTACGGTTCGGGTACGATTGGGTTTTGTTGGACCCGGACTTGGACCCAAATAGTGTTTGGGTCCAGGTTTAGGACCCAGACCCGATGAGATTGAGACCCATACCCAAACTTGAGGTCGGGTCTACACGTCGGGTCTTGGGTTTGGTCGGGTCCATTGCTACCCCTAATAGGGAGAGAAGGCTATGTCAGCTAACACGGTGTTGAGAAATGGGAATATGGGCAAAGGCAAGGAGGCTGCTAGCCCAAAAGGAAACAAGAGAGATAACAGAGTCCAAGAACGAGGATGAAGGTCTAGCAATACCTCCGAAAGTTCGAGCCATTTCTTTCTAACCAAACCAACGATAAAAGGGCTGTGATAGCAATGTGCCACAGTTTTCTTCCATTCTTTGGGAAGGGAGGGGACAAGAAGACTAAGAAGAAGTTCGTTACAGATTTAGGGGTTACCCATTGGATACCAAAGAGTTTTAAAAATGATGACAACAAGGAAAAAGAGGAGTAGTGGATAAAGACGTTGGGAATGGACTCTTCTTCTTAGTATCAAAGAATACAACTGTTGGGTAGGGAGATACCTCGCCTCTGAAGCTGGTCAACGGTTAACACTTTACTCTGGAGCAGAATCCATAGAAATCCCTGGACTTTATGAGGGACAGGGAGGGACCACACTTTATTAAGTACGAGGAAAGGCAGGTTAGGAAGGAGAGAGGAGTAGAAGGAAGCTACCATGAAGCAGACTGAGGGGTCAGGAAACCAAACAAGAGTCTTGTTTGACTAGAAGAGATAAGATAGGGGTCAAGAGTTGAAAGAGAGAATTAAGTGAGGATACTTCAGTGTCATTGAGATTTCTTCTGAAGATCGGGATCCAAGACAAAAATGAGCCAAAGCGATGCACATAGTGAGTTATAAGGGCATCTTGGTCGGCGGCTAAGAGAAAGAGGGTAGGGCAAAGAAGGTCTAGAGTATGAGAACGAATCCCTAAGTCTTTTCAAAGTATGATTCTATGGCCATTCCTTAACTTGAATCTTTGGTGAAAGCCGTGAAGGCACATTTGGTAGAGGAAATGGACTTCCAAGCCCCAGAGGCTCTAAAGAGGGGGCTCTGAGGCATCCACTCGTTGTCCTCAAGACCATATTTAGCACGGATTATGTCCTTCCAGAGAAGGGGGTAGGGGGAGGTGAATCTCCATGACCATTTCCCTATGAAGGCTGCGTTGTCTTGAGCCTCTTAATACCTAGGCCACCACACTTCTTAGGGGTGTGGCACTTCTCCCAGGAGATGAGATAGAATTTATGGTCCTCTGTGGTACTGCTCCAGAGGAAATTCCTCATGAGTTTCTCAAGATGTTGTGCACAGAGAGAGGGGATTTGGAATAGAGACATTTGGTAGATGGGGATGTTAGCAATGGTAGATTTGATGAGAGTTATTCTACCCCCCAAGGAGAGAAATCTGCCCTTACCATTGGCAAATTTCCAAGTAAATTTTTTCTAAGGGATTGTCCCAAAGTTGCTTTTTGGGTTTTACGAGGCAAAGAGGGGGGCCCAAATATTTGGAAGGAAGAGAGTCTGTGCTACAACCAAGGTGTTGAGCAAGGGATAAAGTATCAGTCTCAAGGAGCCTCACTCCCATCATTTTTGTTTTCGACATATTAACTTTCATCCCTAAAGTGACCGCGAACCACCTAAGGAACAACCAAAGGTTATCCAGTTGAGCTGGGTCAGCATCGCGGAAAATCAGTGTGTCATCTGCATAAAGGAGGCCTGAAACTACCAGACCATTGTAGGAAGTTTGGAAACCTCAGAGGATGCCCCTATCAGAGAGCTTAGAGAGAGATTTGGAAAGTGATGGTAAAAAGAAAAGGGGAGAGCGGGGCCCCCTGCCATAAGCCTCAAGAGGCAGGGAAGAAACCGACTGGGGAACCATTGACAACGATAGAGAAATGAGGGTTGGAGATGCAAGCCTTGATCCCGGATCTCCACCTGAAGCCAAAACCCATACACAATTGTAGGTCGTCAAGTAGGTACCAATCGACTCTATCACAAGCCTTTTCCCAATCAAGCTTATTAACAAGGCCCTAAACCGTCGAATTGAATATGGAGTAAATGGCTTCATGGGTAGAGAAGGCACTGCCAAGAATTTGCCTAGTAGCAACAAAAGTGGATTGAGTGGGGGAGATGATAGAATGGAGGACAACTTGAAGGCGAGTTGCTAGAACTTCAACAATAATTTTGTAAGAAGAGTTAAGGAGGCTGATAGGGCAGAAGTCTCTCAACTTTTCGGCCCCTTCTATCTTGGGGATTTGCAATGAAAGTACAATTAAAGGCGAAATTGAGGCGACTCTTATGAAAAAATTCATTAAAAAAGGCTAGAAGGTTTGGTGTCAAAGTGTCCTAGGAAAATGGCAATGGGTAAACCATCGGGACCAGGTGCTTTGTTCCTGCGTAGGTCGAGGACGGCCCTGTGAATTTCTTCCTCCGAAAATGGTCTTTCCAACCGGACCGCATCATTAAGGGATAAGGAGGAAAAGGAGAGGTCACCCAGGGAAGGCTTAGGCCTAGTGGGTATCGAGAAAGGTTTTTGAAAAATCTGATTATGATCCTATGAACCTGCTCAGGATGAGAGAAGGTATAGTCATCAACAGATATTTGGGTAATTGCATGGCCTCTTCTTTTGCCATTACTGGTTTTATGAAAGAAGGCAGTATTTTTGTCCCTTGCCTTGAGCCATTTGATTTTTGCCCTTTGATACCCAAAGGACTCTTCCTTTTTCTGGGAGTTGCAGAAGATTATATGTGGTTGAGGATCTGTCCGCGAATTCTTGGTTTGAAAGAGGCCTGGTTTCCCCCAGGGTGTCTAGGGAGTGAATAAGAGTGTTGTATTCTAGGATTTGTTCCTTAAGTTGTCAAGGATGTTCTGGCTCCACTGTTTGATGGAACCCTTCAAAAGCTACAATTTTTTGGATTATCTGAAGCTGGCCCATCCATCGACCGAGGAGGTACAACAGCTTCTGAAGTATTGGGGGAAAGAAGGTTCATCAAACTAAAACAATTCAAATCTAAAAGGCCTATAAACTTGCAGGATGGGATTAATATCCAGGAGGATAGATTTGTGATCAGAAGTAATTTTAAGAAGGACAATAGGGCAAGGTCCAGGGAAACTAGAATCCTAGGAGTTGGAGACGAGGAGCCTGTCAATTTTGGTCATGACAGGAGAGGCAGCATGGTTAGACCAAGTGAAGGAAGCCCCTAAGAGAGGAATGTTCAGAAGGGGCACACTATCAACGAAATTAGAGAAGGCTCTCATCGATGCAGTAATGCTATCGCCCGAATTCTTCGCATGAACCCATCTAACCATGTTAAAATCAACCCCTAGAAGCCAAGGAACTTCAGTAGAGGGCTTTTCGGCATGAGCTCTGGCCAGAGCGTCTAGCGAGCATAAGGACAATTGGGGCCATAGACCAGGGAAGCGTTGAAAGTAAAATTGTCTGAGATTCTTCGAAAAGGACATTGATGAAAAAATCTCTGATGGAAGAAGAGACAATGTGAAGAATAGTAGGATTCCATAGGACCCAAATGCCCTTAGAGGCCCCCAGGGAGTCTTTAGCAACCTAGGTGCATGGCCTCCTTCCCCAAGTGTCCCTAATTAAGGTTAAATTTGGGGCTGGGATCTTGGTTTCGAAAAGACCTATAATTTCTGGGTAATGAGAGGAAGCAATGGAACGGACCGCACTACGCTTGGTATGACTACCAAGACCCCTAATTTTCCAACATAGGAACTTCATTTAGGAGAGTGGGGGTGTAGGGATAGCTTTCTTCTAGACCTATGCTTCTTAGGATTCAAAGTTAAAGAAGCGAGGAGAGGTACCTGTCTAAAGGATGATGCAGGGGAATTGTAATTGACATCAGAATGTAAATTAGCTAATACTCTTAAGCCTTTAGGTTTTTTCAGAGAGGCGCTGACCTGAGCGGCACCGGCATCTTGTCTGACCTAGTCAACGATGTTGGCAATGTTGCCATCGAAAACCAGTCCCATGGTCTGAATCATGTTTCCCATGTTAGGCTTCCCTCTGTCTATGCTTTCTAATTCCTGATTGTCCACCGCGACTGGATATCAGAGTCAAAGTCCTCATGAGGAGGCTGCTAAATCAGTTGTGTAGGTGGGATGGAAGGGGGGATAGGATCTGAGGGCAGAGGGGGAAGGCAATGTCGAGTTGGGCATGCTGTCTGAAGAGTCAGTGGGGATCATCTGGAAAGGGATGGATGTTAGGAAAGGGGGGGGAGGAGGCAGAGAATGGATTGTGGTTGGGAATGGGAAAAAGGAAGAGGAAGAGAAGAACTGATTAAGAGGAGGGATAAAGGAGGGTATCGTACCTTGAGAGGAATGGAAGGTGTAAAGAGCAAATCTCATTTCCAGCAAAAGGGGAATAAGGTTGTCCAAGTCCAAGTGATTTAAGCATGAACCAATGGGATTAGGAAGAGGAATGGCGAAGGAATTAGAGGGAATGGGAGTAGAAGGGGAGGTCTAAGAGAAAACAAAGAGTGGGAGCAGGGTGGAATGTGAGGCAGAGGGTGAGAGGGGAATCCAGCAAGTGCAAATAGGAGGGGGAGGGTACCGGTTGTACCAGGGGGGTGTAAGGAATGGGGTGAAGGGGGGTAGAGTAGCCCTGTGGTTTCCACCACCTATCAGGGAATACTGGGTGTTGTTTTTGTCGCCGAGGTATATTGGGGGATGAGGAGGAAGAGGGAGGGGGTTCTGGTCAAGTCATAATGGGAGGTAACCGATAGGAGAAAGGAAAAGGAAAAGTGGGGGAGACAGGGGTGGACTGAATAACGAGAAAAAGCAAAAGAAGAAGAAGAAAGAGAAGTGGAATGGTCCTGAGGAGGGACCAAAGAAGGGATGGGAGGGACGTAGGGGATAGGGTGTGTAAAGGACGCCAATTCCTAGAGGTATGATGGGGGCAGGGGAGGAAGATGAGGCATCAAGGTGGGAGAGATTGGGGATTAGGGAGAGGAAGAGGCTGGATACGGGAGACATAGGGGTCGCCTCCAGATCTTGAGGAGGGAGAGAGGGAAGGGTGGGGGGGGGGGGGGGGTTACCAGGTGTTACTGTTGTCAAAGAGAGGAGGAAAGATGAGAAGGGGGAATAATGGGGTGGGGTGTGGCCATTAATGAGGAGAGCATCGAGATAGAGCAGAGTGCCTCGGTTGTCATATAGATGCGAAAGCGTGTGGGACACACTGGTCATGAGAGGGAGGGCCGCATTAAATGCGAGCAATTGCACTGTGGTGGGGGCCAGCGCACACGACGTGCAGCTAATATCACCTTGGGGTGACGTGGCAGCTCTTGGGGGAAGGGAGTAAATGCGACATCAATAATACGAGGCTCAGGTGACAAGACGGATTGCTACTGAAGGAACTTGTCAACCACAATGGAGAGCATGGTGGACGTGATCGAGACTTGGGAAAGGGATGAGAGAACGACATTAAATTCGTCATAGGAAGAGTCATTGGTTGGCAGCTCGTGGGGGTTAGAAATGATAATGCACTCAGGTGACGTATTGGGGGTTGAGGAGGGGGAAATTAATGTGCCCAGGGAGATGGAATGGGAAAGCGGCGCCAGGTGGGCAGCAATAATGACGTTGTCATGGGGAAGGACAAGTGGCCAAGAGGATGGAGGCGGCTGGGATGGATCAAGAGGATTGATGGGTTGGGGTAGATGGGAAATTTCGGGTGGATCTCGGTGGGGTAGCATTACGAGGAAGTTCAGCTCTGGGCAATGCCTGTTGGTACTCAAGATCATGGTGGTCCTGAGTAGGGGAGCTGGGCAAGGCGCACGAAGAGGTGGGCCTAGGGGTGGCAATAGACCCGGACCGACCCGAGTCCCACCGGGTATACTAGACATGAGTCCGGGTTGGGTCCCACATTTGGACATTAGCAGGTCAGGTCCGGGTCCAAAACTTGGACCCGATCACTATTCAGGTCCGCGTTTGTTGGACCTAACCCATACCCGTAAACTGTTGGAAATAAAATACTTCAAGCCCTATTCATTTGGGTGTAATAAGGATCGTATACAATAAGAACTCGTAGTCATCTTTAGCAACTAAACGACAAATCAGACAACTTGAAATTTAATGGCAGGTGATTGTGATTTTGTTGCCAATAATATGATTATATGATAGTAAAAGAAAAGGCAAAAAAAATGAAGGTCATAGTGAGGATGGCAATGGACCTAACCAGACCTAGAACCCGACGAGTACTAGGTATGGGTTTGACTTTTGGACCCAACGGGTCGAGTCGAGTCCAAAACCTGGACCCGAATACTATTATGCTCTGGGTCAGAATCCAGTCGAACCCGACTGTTGCCACCCCTAGGTGGGCCTAGGGACGACACTAGGTTGTGCACGTTTCTTGTGGGTCACGGTAGTCCATCCATTGTGGTTTGGAGCAGCGTTTTCATGGTGACTTGGAGCTGCAGACCCCTGAATAGATATTTTGACCGGGAAATAAAAACCATTGAAGGAAGGTGGAGAGTGGAGGGAATTGAGTCTAGATTAAAAGATTCGACAAGTATAATGAGATAGCCTAAGGGGTGTGTGCCAAAAGATTTCCAATGGATTGAAATGAAACTTCGCAAGAATCCCAAATGGCCTTGAAGACCGATTGGGACCAGAGGTGAACCGGTATTGCTTGGACTAGCAGCCAAACCTTAGTCTTTTGCTCAGCGTCAAACGACTCATCCCAGTTTGTCAAGGACAATCAACCCTCTCTAAAAGAGAGACTAGTTTGTCCGACTTCGGAAGGGATGAGAACTCCCTCCGGCGAGGTGTTACGGTATCTACTATTGTACAGAGGCTTGAAGGAGTTTTGGTTAATCTTGAACATAGATTGGAGCCATCTAGTGATACCTTTGATATCATTTCTATAAGGTCAGAAGGATGTTGTAAAGGAGTTATGTAAAGACAAGAGTCGGTCTAGGATCTCACTGGATTTGGGAAGCTAGAATTGGGGTACACCATTAGAGAGACAAAAGTGAGGGGAGGAGGAAGAGGCAGGTACTTTCTCAGTTGGAACTGGAGCACTAGCTGAAGCAGGGGGGGAAGGATTGGCATTACCCGTGGCAACAATATCTGCATATGATTTTTCAGGTGCAACCTTAGGGGACGAGTAGTGGGAAGGACACTTGCAAGATTGATAAACTGGCGGTAAAATTGATAGAGGGGTAGAGGAGGAGTTTGGGTTGCTTTATGAAGGCTCCTATCTTGAGATCAAGCCTGGAAAATACCAATCACAGAGGGCTTCATTATGCTTTCTCATTGAGGTTATATAATTCCATACCGAATGAGTTGCAGTCAATGTTTTTCAATCGCATGAGGACTTCACTTCATTGGGGGTGTACAATATCAAGCTAAAAGCCTTCAAATCTGGATTGTGCAATTGCTATTCTACTTTGGTAGAATAGCCAAAAACTTGATCTACCTTCCTTTTTCTTCCTCATTTTGATGTCGTTTCTTGGCCTCTTGTTGGCTCTCTACTACAATTTTGCTGTCTTCTTCCAAAATGCTATGTAGGTGTTGAAATGCAAATATTGGAAACTCTTTAGAGTGACGGGATGGACCAGCGCTCCTCACGGAATGGAGCTAGGGCTTGCGCAGGGCTCTTCAGGGGATGGTTGTGGGTTTTCAAGGGCTTACGATGAATCAATCTCGAAGCACTGAGTTTTCAGCAGTGCTTTTCAATCCAGTTCTACTTATAGACCTCTTTCTTCTGCTCCCTCTGAGGCATGGGATGGACAGAGGGAAAATGGAGAGAGAGATGGAGGCGAGTGGTTGCAATGGCGAGAGAGAGAGAGGAGGTACGGTTCTTGATATGCTTATTTCTGAAAGAAATTGAATTCATGTTTGCCCCTTAGGTTTGAACCTTTTGTATGGGTTAGAAATGACACTCAAGTGTGTGTGTTTTAGGTTTCCAATTAAACTAAATTATCAGATTTCAATTCACTTTGGGCATCTGATCAAGTGAAACCTTTTGGTGGTTGTTTCCTTTCTCATAATTCTGTTCTCGAGTTCCTGGTTCACCCTAAAGTCTGCTCGAGGTGAAGTTTTATGGACTAGTTGATGCACAAGAGGCATGGGATATAAAGCACTTTGAGAAAGTTTATGGCATTACTCTTAGATGTTAAAGTTGGGATCCTTGTGAAAGTATGGCAGTGAGCAAAAGGGGAAAGCGTCTTAATTTTTAGTTCTGAATCGCATAAACCATCATTATTGGACAAATATATAATATTTGATGTTACACAAGTCATGGGACATTAATTGAGATACGGTCTGAATATGTTCATGGCATACATGTTCAAATTTGCAGTTAGCAAGTCTATTAGGATTGAAGCCAATCTGACCAGCCACAAAGCAATTCATGTGTTTTATGTGATTCACTTATGATCTGGATGACTCTTTGCCAAGCCATTCTATTTGATTGAATCAAAAGACACAAATGACTCCTTGTAGTATTTATTATCTATAAACAGTAAACTGGAACATGTGAGCATTTATGGCCTATGGGTGGATCAAATGGAAAAAAGCTCTGTGCATGCATAAAATATTTGTTTGAAAATTGAAATGCGTTACAATTCTTTTTTGTTTCCTTTTAATAATTAATTTAGGGGATCTTATTGACATTGTAAGATACAGGTCAATTGATATTGAAGAGTATCAACTATGCAGACTTTTCACAAGGTTAAGGGTGCAGAAGTTGTCTTAAGAGGCATATTTGGCATCACAAATTTCTAAAAAGCAGACATCTAAATTCTATTCATGCAGCATTATGCATTTGGTTGTTGTACTGTTTTGTATCTCATTCAGTTATGCTAGCATCCCCTTTTCCCAGTGGTATTTCTTTCACTTTTCTTTATGACATTGTTGGTAAATTGTATAAGCACAAGATACTCCACAAAAGTGAGTATGGTTTTTGTGTTTTGTGTGTTTCAGACTTAGAATAGGCGACTTTTTTATTTTTTGGGTAAGTCAGTGGGGGAGAAGGCCCCCTATCCATATGTCATTAATACTTAAAATTAAAAAAGATTTACAGCTCATTCCTTTACAACACTGGAATAGGGCACTTGTGACAAATCATGAAGTAATGCACGAGAAATAAAGTCCGGCGCCAAACAGTAGCTTGTAAACGAGATGTAGCCCTCTTCGCAAGTATATCAGCCAACATGTTGGCCTCACGAAAATGTGGGTGATGGACCACCCACAATTAGAAAGTCGTTGTCTACAGTTTGCTGTAATTGTATATAACTTCCAAAGAGGTCGACAACGTTCATGAATAACATTAACGGGTAAGGTTGAATCACTTTCAATCTGAAGAGGAAAACACTTTAACTTATCAGCTAGAATCAAACCTTCTTCAAGAGTAGAGAATTTCGCATAATTATTGGAAGCGATTCCAAAAGGATTTGAAAAAGCTGCAATAAAAGCACCATCACAGTCTCTGATTATGCCACCCCCACCTGCTCGACTTGGATTATACAAGGAACCCTATCAATGTTTAGCTTGAAGTGATCAGGGCTACAAAATGGCAACGCCGCCGGGATAGCAAACTGGTTCCTCTGTTGATGCCAAGTGAACTATAGATTATCAATGATCGTTTTTTCTGACACATGAAATATCCAGAACTTAGCATTAGCTAACTCCCAAACATGAGAAACGATTTGTCAAAGTAGTTGTTCCCTCCTAATTAATCTTGATTGAAAAACTCTTTGATTGCGCTCTACCCATAAAACTAGATAGTTGTGAAGAAAAAAGAAGTCAAAATATTGAAGAATCTATTGTATTTGAATATGAAAGATAACCAACTTCTCAACATAATAGGAATAGAAGAGCCAAAAATAAAACGCTTACCACATGGCCATGCAAGAGATCTCCATATAGCCTGCGAGAAATCGCAAAGGAACAGTAGATGACAGGTACTATCATCATTGTTTTTACAAAAAAGATGTACAGGAAGAACCATTACTATCCCATGCTGTTGTAGGAGAGAAATAGTGGGTAATCGATAGTGAAGGCCCAACCAAAAGAATCATTTTGTTTGGGGATGACATTTTGATGACTACAAAGTAAATTTATGAATTAATGAATTAATGTAAATGATATGAATTAAAAATACAGCAACAAAGAAAAAAGAAAAATTGGAAAAAGAATAAAGAAGATGAATGTTTAGAGGGAGAGGAAGAGGAGAAAGAAGAGATGGAAAGGAGAGAAGGTGACAAGAAGAGACAAAAGAGTCACGTGGAGAAGAGAAAGGAGAGGAGAGCCTTCGAGAGTTACCAGCTCTCACTCCCCTTTCATCCCTCTTCTAAATTATAAAAGTGTACAAAACTGCCCCTAAGTATAAGAAAGGACAAACAAGTCCCTAGGAACCTAAAAACGGTTGAAAGTGAGTCTACAAGTTTAAATATAGTTAAAAATTATTACAAGGGCAATGCTGTAATTTTTCTCTTTTAATTATACGAAATATATGACTAACCAGGGTCACGTCATTCTCATTTCCTCTTTCATTCGCATGGAACCTATTTCTCTCTCTCCTCTCTAACGCATCTCTCACTTTCCTTTGATTTATACCATCTGTCAATTGTTCTCCACTTTTGGTGGTGACTGTTTAATAGGAGATCTGCATATATCTTTCAACTTATATTTAAAGAAGTGAGAGTCGGGTGGTGAAATACTGGTCATATATCTGCTGCTTCAACAGTATGGCCAGTCAATGAAAGAAAGTTCCCTAAAAAAGGTTATTTTTTGCGGATTGAAGGTTACATAATATTTTCTTTGTGAAAGAAGTGATTTTCTAGGGTACGCTCTTGGACGTGATTTTTCCTATGAAGGATATAAATGTTTTTAGACAACTACGGAAAAGGTAAAAGAAAAGGAAAACTTAGGGTTTCTTTGACCTAGTAAGAGAAAGAAAACTTAAGAGTTTTCATGACCCATTGATTAAAAGGAGAATATTAGGGTTTCGTGACCCATTGATTAAGTTTTTTTTGTTTTCTTATGAGGGAGTTGAAAGATATCTATGATTGTATCCAGATTTCAGCAACACTGTGATTTGCTTTTTCTTGTGCATCAAGTTTGGAGTATTCTGGACACCAAATCACTACAGTGAAATTTGATGGCAAAAACTATTTGGAATGGGCCAGATCTGCTAGGTTATTTCATGGAGACGGGAATAAGTTGGTTGTATTGATGGTCATATGGTGAAACTAGATGTAAAGGAGCCTACTTATGCTTATTGGGAACGTGATGAGATGAATGTTATGAACTAGATATTAAACTCTATGTAACCAAATTTGAGTTGCATATTGATGTATTGTCAGACTTCGAAGGAGTTATGAGATTTGCACTAGCTGAGGCAATTCACAAAAGAAGAATATGGCAAAAATATGAGTTGGAATAACAAATTAGCAATTTTAAACAAAGCAATTTATCAGTGGCTGATTACTATGCCATGTTACAGGGTCTCTAGGATGAGCTGACTCACTACCAGCCCATAAACTACTTCCATGGTGCAAAAGAGTATGGAGAAATGGTGGAAACAAAATAAGATATTTGATCTTTTAAGGGGCCTTAATCCCAAACGATCAGCTTTAAGTTCCAACTCATTCAATAATCGTGGTGGTGGTCGAGGTGGAGGACATAGTGGTGGCCACAGGGGTTTTACAGGTGTGATGAGAAAAATAAGTTAAAATGTACTCATTGTGGGAAATCTCTGCACACTAAGGGGACATGTAGGGATTTCATTGGACATCCTAAACGGAATACATCTAGAGCTTATGCTTGAGTGACTAATAAGGTGACTGCCATGCCTCTACAACAAGATGATACTAGTCATACACCTCATGACTTCATTCCTTCTTTACTTGAGGATGGTTTTGTGACTATTTCTAAGTGAGAGCTTCTTGATCTCAAGCAGCATGCCTCCACCCATGATATGGAGCCCTCTTCTTCCTCCAAGTCCCATCTTGCTTATCAATTATATCTCCATTCGCACACCATGTTTCCATTACTCCACAAATTCCATGGATTATTGATTCAGGAGCTACTGAATATATAATCGGTATTTCTAATAACTTTGTATGTATACTGCCCTATTCAAACCATAATTGTTGGAAATGCTTGAGATTTCGAATCAATATAGGAATCAGAATCGTGGATTCACTGGTTGTTTTAAGATTTTGATTGTTGGAATCGCTGTCCGTACAGGTGAATTACGGGAAACGAGATTCCTACTTTATGGCAATCAAGATTCCTACCTCTTTTGAATAGAGAACCAACCCAATTGGAATTGGGATTCATACCATTTGGAGTCACATTTCAACCCAACTGGAATTGAGATTCATAGCATTTTGGAATCGAGTTTCAACCCAACTGGAATCGAGATTCATAGCATTTTGGAATCGAGTTTCAAACCTACTGGAATCGAGATCTATAGCATTTTGGAATCGAGTTTCAACCCACTTGGAATCAAGATTCCTACCTTTATGAGATCGAGTTTCAACCCAATTGGAATCGAGATTCCTACATCTGTGAGATCGAACACTCAACTTAAAACTGCAATAAAAATCAACATGAAATGTGTTTCATAGGGAAAAAGGTTCGAGTTTCTAGAGTAAACTTATGCAAGATTTCTTTAGTATTAGAATCATCAGATTGAGTAAGCTTCGCCATGCTTTCCCTATTATTGGAATCAAGATCCTCAAAGGCCCTAAAGACTTGAACAAGGGTTCCCTTGGTATTGAAATCAATGTATTGAGCCTTGTACCATGGTATTGGAATCAAGGTCGAGGGGCCGCAATACTGGATTTGAGGTTTTTTAAGGTTCTGGTTTGAATAAAGGAAGAAGGAATACTTTATTTGTTAATAATGAAATTTAAGAAGCAAGATATTTATTTTGGGTTAGGTACAGTTGGTAGGCACTCATAGTCCACTAGGGAAATCGTGATGGTGTTTACAAAACATACATGCTCACATAATGAATTGAGTAAAAAAAAAGAAGAAAGATCACTATGGGTTTTTTATGGTCATTTGCTGCCGACTTCGACCTTTTCTGCCGACTTTGACCTTGAGATCAAGGTGTTCAACTCGACACTAGGACTATCAGCCCAGTGCAAGATGGCGGCCCTAGACGACTGAATACTTTGTTAGGAACTTATTAACTCGAGACATTCGCATTTGAATATTTATTCCATGGTATCAAAACTTTGACCACCCGTTGATTGGATCATAGTTTCAGGTGAATGGGAATCTCGATTCAAAGTAGGACAGAATCTCGATTCCATTTGTGGATGAAACTTAGATCTATTTCGGTTAAAATACGATTCTCAAAAACTAGGAATCTCGTTCCTAGCGATCCCTATTGTACGGACAACGATTCCTAAGATAGGAATCTTTTAGTCGACTGCAATTCTGCGATTTCGGTTCCTAAAACGATTCGGGTTCCTAGGCGTTTCCAACAACTATGGATTGGATTATTATTTGGTGCACCTATGAACCATGGGATTCAATGTTCTCCAATCTGGACACCAAATAAGTTAGATCAACTTTCATATTTGAAGCGAGATTCCATGTTCATCAAATCACAGTTTCATGTACCTATGAGCCAGTATTTGATTATGTGCAATCTGGATTCCCAAAAAGTTGGATAGAGATTCCATGAAAGTGGAAGAAAGATTTGATGTTGATCGAATTGCGGTTTCTTGTACTTACGAAATGTGGTATATGATGCTATAGAATTTGGATTCCAAAAAATCAAATTGAGATTCAAATAATGTGCAATCGAGATTTCTAAAATGTGAGATCTAGATTCCTAACATAGTGTGAATGATTGTTGGCCTTCTGACATAGAAGAGTAAGAAACAAAATTTTGTTATGATGTCAAGCCTAAGATAAGAGTCCAGAGCAAGAGCCTAATCTGGATGTGCGTCACCAATCCCAAAACCGTGTGATACCTTGTCAGCATTCATATTATTTCTAGCCCACTTTCATGCACATATTTAGCACATCGAATGCTTATTGTCATTTCACATTAAAAAGGTAATTGACAAAGTTATATAGTCTCCTCATGCAGGAAGAAAGAAAATACTGCATATTTTGACCATATCTATCGATAAAAATTGATCCATTCTAGGCAGTTGAGCATGACCATGCATCACTATGATGGGGTATGTTCAGGTTTTTGATAGAATGTTTAGCTACATTATAGGTGGCATTTTAATTTATGCCATTTTTCCTTTTGAGAAAGGTAAAATATTCATTGGCACTTTAGTTTGCACTCTAAGCAAAGGTTGTTGGAGTGGCAGGTATCGCAAGTGATGTCTAAAGTTCCATTCTCACCAGGTCTAGAGTTAACATTTGGAGACGAGAAAAAAAAAGAAAAAAAGACAAACGTATTGGTGATTGTATCTCTATATCTGATAGATGGGCTTGAATTTCCTCAAGATATATTAAACATACTTTTATCTAATTGTTTATTTATGTTTAGAGGTTTAGGATGTCATGCAATTATAGATGCTTCATCGGTGGTTAGCTTGAATCTCCTTGTGGCAAAGGAAATGCTCTGGCCAGCTGGGATTTGCTGGATTTGTTTCTATGATTCATTGCTTGTCCTGTGGTTTCGTTAGTTTAGTTAAGATTGTCATCCTGCTTTGAACTGGCAGCAAATTTTTTTTATTGATACACTTTCTTCTACCTCCTGGTTCAAAAGAATTTTACATGACATTTTTGTCTCTGACAGTAGGGATCAGCATGGTATCTCAGACCTTTCATGTCTTTGCTGGTAAATGGAGAATTAATGTTGGTCAAAGTTTGCATAGGCATAAACAAAGAAAGGCCATGTTGGTGGCCCAATAAGGTTTGTTAGTTGAACATATAATCCAGGATTCTATTTTCGCATCAAGCCAATTGCTGTTCACATTTTTTCTTTTTCTTATCAATGAATAGATCTCTTTACTCGTATGACTTAGATGTCCTGTATTTATCAAAAAAGTGATTGGAGTATGATGCTTATGAGATTGATGACAACGATGAGAGATATTCAAATCTTACTCTTAGAATGTATTTCTTCCAGAGAAACCAGAAAGAGATTCTTTAACCAGGAAGAACCAAGTAATTTATTTGCCTTAAGAGAACTTAATTTCGATTGTTCACTTATTTCCTAAATAAAGAAATTGACTCAAGTATATGCGATATGGAATCTTTTTTTGTCTTTAAATGATAGATGGGATGATGGGGTTTTATATCCTTGCACTCCTGAAAGCATCTCGAGTTACCTTTCCATGGAGAAATCCCTTCCTGAACAATTTTTGCTATCTCATTGCTTGTGTATCAGCTTTGAAATTCATCTTAAGGTTTGCATTTCTGTTGTCAATTCGATTTGTGTTGATTATTTCACAGGTTCCAGGACTACAGAGACCATTTACTTGCCTATAATAAGTATTGCTTTTACCCTTTCTCACGACTGGCTTAATATTATTTGCATAAGTTTGGAAAATTCCGCTTAGTGGTGGCAGAGGCTTCTGATCTGCATTTGGCACATGGGGTGTCTAGTAAGGCCTGATTTGTTTTTTTCTTGCTGCAACCTTGCTATCATATTACCAAGTCTATCACCAGATGCTATCAGATTTTCTAGCACTGCCACTTTGTGGAATGAGTTATACATCTTCACCATGGATTTGCTTTTGAATTCCTTTGGCATTTATTGATATATTGAGGAATGGGGATTTGTTGTGGGTTAATGATATTAGTAGGAGGCTGTTTTTCTTATATTACTTGTTTTTGTTATGAGATGAATCCTGAGTTGTTTTTGTTAGGCGGCTGTTTTTCTTATACTACTTGTTTTTGCTATGAGATGAATCCTGAGTTGTTTTGAGTTTTTGCAATTTTTAAGTTGAACCTGCATATTATAATCTAGAATAAGTCATTCAAATAGAATCACTCTTGTTTGGTGTCTAGTTTCTTAGATAGATATCAGTTGTACATTGGATTTCCTTGATCTTTGTGTGATATTTCCTCTTTCACTTGTTTCCTGAAATTTATGTTGCCTCTGACTTATCCTAAATTAGCAAACTCAGTCTGTGTCGATGACTATCTAATTTTTCATGTGCTTAGCTAATTTTGTTTCCTTACATATTGAACCAAGCAGTGTCCAACGACAGTGGTGTAGCTCAAATGGGGAACTGGTCACATTCTGGAAAACAATTGAATCTTCCTCCAAGAATCCCATTCCCCAGCATGGCCCCAGCGTATTCGAATTGTGGATCCAGTCCTTTAACTGGGAAACCATGCGTACCAATCTCAAGGAAGGAGTGTAGGCAACACCAACGTACTTCTTCTGAGAGCTTCCTCATCGAAGAGCAGCCTTCATGGCTTGATGACCTTCTTAATGAACCTGAGACTCCTATTGGGAAAGGAGCACACAGGCGTTCATCAAGTGACTCCATTGCATATATGGACTACCCTGGAACTTTTTCAAAAGGAGTGACTGCTTCCCAAGAAGATCTTAACTCAAGCAACATTCAATCTTTTCCCTTTCAGGGCTTTCTAGATTATGACAATTTTAAGGATGAAACTCTTTCTTCCTTCTGTTCTGAGAGAAATTCTTTGAAAGCACCGTACTTAAGGGGATGGGAGCCATTAATGAATTCATGCAGAATGTCATCCTGTAGGGATAACAAGAAGTTAGAAAGCCTTGGGAAACCATTTGAAAGTGCAAGAGTTACTATGGCAGAAACACAAGGAGAGCGTGAATCTGGTGAATGTGATTCAAGGTTTACTGAAAGCAAAGAAAGCTCTTATGTCAATTCAGTTGCATCTGAAAAAACTCAGAATGAGTCTTTTGAGAGGAGGGCTGATTCACACCTGAGACCTGCATCTGAAGCGGATCCAAAACGAGCTAAACAGTAAGTCTTCTAAATTTTCAAATGTTCCGGAATCATGATAAACCTTTTGATTTTTTTGTTGCATCTGTCTTTTCAATAAATGTTCTATGTTCATTTGATCTTAATTAGGCAAGCTTGGATTTAAATTTGTTGGGTGATTAAAAATTAGCACATGTACCAGAACAGCTTTGAGCATTTGATGCTCATGCACATGCTGGCACATGCATTTCCAAATAACAATCAGTGCTTAAGGCTTCAAGTTGCAATCACTTATTACCGCTTTTCTTCCATCCTACTCTATTTCTGACAGTACTCTCTCCATATCTCACATAATGCCAGTTCCTACCTTAAAGCATTTGTGCATAAAATGGAACATGGAAAACACAAGCCAGAAATAAGGACAAGAGATGTATATTAATTTTTTGGTAGAACTTTAATGCTTTGATTTCATTTCCAAAAAAAAGACACTTTGATAATTATAAGTTCCATCAAATGTCAAGAAGGAAGCAGCTAGGTTTTAGGGCCTATTAGTGCTTAAAAAGAACTTGTCCCAAAATTAGAAATGGCACCTACTTCTTTGCACAATGCTGCCATATTGGAAGAGACATTATATTTGCAAAAAAACACTTATATAACCAAAAACTCGGAATCATCATGACTTTTGTGGTTGTAGAACTTGCCCACTTGATGATTTGATTCGACTTGGGTGGGTGTTTTCAACTTGAAATGAGTTTTGCTTTACTAAAAAATCTCGACCATAAATGTGTCTAAATTGTTGTTGACCTTCTTTAAATCAACATTACGGACAACTTAGTGCTTACTGGGTTTGTCCCTTAATTAATTCGATTAGCTTGTGTGTGGCTCAAGCTTTTTCACCTCTCTAAAAACCCCTGAGTTGGACAATTGCACAGCCGCCTTCTGCCATGTTGATAGAACTGTTGCGTTGCAATGTTATTCAGACCGGTAACTAAAATTATGAGCCTCGATCTTCTATATCCATGTACCCATCTCTCTTAGTCATGGTTGCAGTAAAACTACAAATTCGCACTCATGATCTTTTGTTGCTAGAACTTCTGCAATGTTATTGCTACCTTGTAACCAAAGTTGCGAACCTGAAGCATTCATATCCATGCTTCTCTCTCTTTGGAATGGGTTAAAAAATGTACCATTCTCACTTCATTGATCTTATTCTGGTATTAAAATTTATTTAAAAGCCTTGATAGGGTCTTTCTTTATGATGACCCAAAATCTTGGAAGATGGGAGCTGAAATTGTTAAGGCATCCATGGATTGTAAGTAAAGAGCGAGAAAAATAAAACAGCCATAGCAAGCAACAGGAAAGAAAAGCAAACAAGAAGGAAATAATGCAAGGAATAATAGCAAGATTTTACATGGTTCGTCACAGATGTGTGACTACATCTATGGGTGAAGAAGATCGACTTTGTTTTTAGTAAGCAACATAAAGAAAAGAGTTCAAAAGCTCTTACCCGAGAGAACCAAACAACAGAAAACTCAACTCTCACAATGCCTCTCTCTACACTTTCTCTGTCATGAAATAAAGTTTATGTACCTCTTGCATGCACTACCTATGGAGTCTTTGCATTCTGTCTCTCTCTACAGAACAAGTATTTATAAAGAGAAAATGAAATCCCCATAAGCTAGCATATGAGGCTCTCATAGTCTCTCTATGCAAGGATAAACACAACCCACCACCTTCCTGCATTTCAATAACTCAAATATGAGTAGATATTACTTCCTTAAAGGTTAGGATTACCATGCCATTTGAAATAGGAAAGTATTTCGTGAAACCTAGGATTCACTCCCTACAAAAATAGGAAACCTAAACCAATTCCAAATAATACAAAACCCTAATCCGACCTAGTGTAACTTCTTGGGATTTAGGGCAACGTCCAACAAATATCTCCAACTTGGCTTGAATTCCATCTAGTCACCAAAAGAGTCCCTTCGACTAAATCAAGTCCAAGCACAACTTGAACTTTTGTAGAACTGATTTTGTCAGTGAATTTTCAACATTCTTCTTGGTGTTAATCTCCAACAACGATAGATCATTCTTTGCTATTCTCTTAAGGATAAAATGATACTTGCCATTAATATGCATGCCCTTGCATGATAGACTTGGTTCTTTGCAAAATGCATTGCACTTTGACTATTACAATAGATGATAGTTCCATCTTGTTGCATGCTCATATCACTTACAAGCCCTCTAGGCCAAATAACTTCTTTCAACACTTCAATAACAACCTTGTATCATGCTTCAATTGTGGACAAGGTAACCGTGGGTTGTAGCATTGACCTCCAACTAATCGAAGTTCTAGGTAGATCTTCTATTGTTCAAATCACTGGCAAATTCAGTATCAGCATAACTAATAACCTTGTCACCGAATTGTTGATGTTGTCAAACACAATACTCACATCTAATGTACCCTTCAAGTAACGCAATATCCATTTCACTGCATGTGAATGTTCCTTTCTTGGATTAGCCATATACTAACAATACTACATGAGAAATGTATAGACGAATCCAAACAATCCCATACATGAGGCTTCCAAATACACTCGCATAGAGAACATGAGACCTGTATTCTTTTTCGGGATCTATACTCGGAGGTAATGTTGCCAAAAATCTGAAATGTACAAAAAGAAGAGTGCCCATGGGCTTTGAATTGTCCATCCCGAATCTGGTAAGGACCTTCTCAATGTTCTCCATCTGACCGTTGCTTAGGGAACCACTTTAAACCATGAATGACTTCTTTAGCTGGATGATATGATCCTCTTTACCTTTGACAACAACCCTTCAGATTGAGTTTAAATTTGTTCCTCCAACTCTCTATGTAGATACATAGTATCAACTTCAAGTTGGTCGAACTCCAAATTAAGAATGCAAAATTGACTAGTAATACCTGAATAAAGGTGTGCCTATCACCTGGAGAGAAGATCTCATTATAGTTAATGCCTCCTTTATGCATACAACATTTTGCAACCAACCATTCCTTGAATCGATCACGACCAGGCTCAGGTGACCCATCGTTCTTTTTAATCAACTCATTTACATCCAATGACTTTCTTACCTTTAGGCAACTTCACGAGATCTCAAGTTCGATTTTTTTCAAGAGACACCATATCCTCATTTATGGAATCACTCCACCTGTTACTGTTAATATCATTTTAAGGTTCCTCAAACGTGGATGTCTCTTGACTTGTGGCAGCCAATGTATAAACCATCATGTCCTTAAAACAATACCACACCATTGGATTCTTGGTGCTCTTTCCCTTCCAAGCTGAGGCTCGTCATTATGTGGAGTATACTCAACTAACTCCTCAGAGTCAACATTCTTCTCTACTCATCCATGAGGATTTTTTGGCATATTTTGAAGTAATTTTTAGAGTTTTATACTCCATCTCACTAGGATCTCACTTATTACGATTGCCCTATTCAGCACCCTTCTGAATGTGTTTATATATGATAGACTCATCAAACTTAACGTCACAACTGATAATAAACATAGGTGATTTAGGGCATGGGCAAGACAATTTATAGCCTTTAACTCCATCTGCATAACCAAGGAAAATACACTTACTTCAGTCGTAGACTCAACTTTTCATCCTTCAGATGAACATAATTAGCAGGCTTACCATTCCGTACCTCTTATGGAATTTAGAATCCTATCACCAAGATAGTGACATATTGACAAGGTAGCACACTGTAGTGCCTCTGCTCAAAAGTCTTTTGACAAACCAGCGTTACTCAACATTTTGCAGACCTTCTCTAGAGGTGTCTTCTTCATGTTCTCAACAACGCCTTTATGTTGCAATGTCTTCAGAGTGGTGTAGTGACTTTCATTCTTGAAAACATTGTTTTAAAATGTGGCGGCATCATGTGTTATGTACTAGGAGGCGCATCATAAAAGCTTGGTCCAGTCACATGCAAGTTCCAAAGGTCAAGGAGGAGGATGACTTCAAGGAGATCGAGGAAGAAGAAGAATATGTGGAGGCCGCCAAGGATGATATTGATGATGATGCACATGGAAACTCTCTAGATAACTTATCTAATAAAGTTGTGAGATTCTGACTTAAGACTTAGAAACAAGGATGATTTGTGTTGACTTTTGAACTCTTTAATCTTCATAGACCTTTAGTTTGTAACTTTAAAATTTGCAGTTGCGAATTGGTGATATGGTTTTGAATGTTTATGACTTATGATAATATGATGTCTTCTAAGTTCTGTTGTTTTCTATGAAGTTAGTTTTTAGTTTCTACTTTCTCATTTCTTCTATGATCTATCAGGGGATAGTGGGTACAAAATCTCCAACAGCCAATATTTTTGGAGTTAATGAATATATTAACTGCCTATTATCACATAAAACACCTCCATATTTTTTTCAGGCATTAACCTATTTTTTGAAAAATTTTATATTTATTGACTGCATCGAGGTAATTCACCTGAATCTGAACCGTATATTGCCGCATCGCCTCCCCCCCGATTGCATCGGCACTGCATCCCACATTTTAAACATTGCTTGCAAAAACTCACAAGCTCCGTTAAAAGTGTACTCTCCACCATTGTCAGGCTTGATGCACTTCTTCCCAATTTGTTTTCGACCTTAGCTTTCCAATGCTTGAATGTGTTGAACAGAGATCCTCTTTTTGAGATTATCGATGCATGGGAGACGCACTTCCCCCCTTCTTTTTTGCCATAGTAGGAGAGGTCTTCAGCAGGTCCATAGCTCAATCGTACAAGAATGAACTTATAGAGGCTTCAAAATTTGGTCCGCAAGCCCGACCATCTCCCACCTACAATATGCAGATGACCTGCTCCTTTTCAGTGGTGTCACGCACCATCAAGTGGACACATTGCTTCTATTCATGTAAGTGTTTCCAGTTTGCCACGGAGTTTAGGGTAAACATGGCCAAAACTAAGATGATTGGGGCTGTCTTCCGATATCCTTACCATCCAAGCTCTTGCTGGCTGTTGGGGATGCCATGTCCAAACCTTACCCTCCACCTACTTGGGACTGCCTCACTGCATTGGGAAGCCCAAAAACCGTCAATGGAGAGTTCCATAGAAATCTCACTAGTTGGAAAGGCAGGTTTGTCTCTAGCGCGAGGAGAATCACTCTTATTAAAGCAACCCTATCTAATGTCCCCATTTTTCAGATGTAGTTATTCCATATGCCCTCCTCGGTGGCCTTCCGACTAGAATAGCTGATGTATGACTTCCTTTGGTCGGGAGATATGGAAAGCAAAAAGTTCCACCTTATAACGTGGGAAAGAGTCTGTCTCCCCAAAAGTTTAGGGGCGGTTGGGTATTCGTAACCTCAAACTGAACAACATTCCCCTCCTTGGCAAATGGTGGTGGCGCTTCACCACCGAGGATAATCACTTGTGGCAAGAAGTCCTCCGATGCCAATATTGAATCCACTCTCTGTGGCTACCATGTTGTAGGGCAGGTGGTCAACCCTCAGAGCATGTGGAGATCAATTCTTCGCAGTCTGTCACTTTTAGAGAAAACATTAAATTTTGACCTAGAGAGGGGGCTCGTTTGAGATTGTGGTTATATTTGTGGATTGGCAATTTTACTCTCGATGAACACATTTCCCAAACTTGTTACCAATAGCCTACCTGGGCCAAGGATCTGTGGCTGATCTCTTCGACTCTCTAGATCATTCTCGCATTTGGAACCCCGGGATCCGAAAGGCCGTCACAAATAGAGAAATGGAAGACTTCCTAGCCTCGTCAACCCTTCTTCAATCGGTCTTTCTTCCCCCTCAGGATGTTGACTATATCATTTGGGCTCCCGCCACTTCTTGCCTCTTCTCTGTTTCCTCTTTCTAGTGTAAACTCCTTTTGGGCCCCACCTTCCTAGCTCTCCCTCCCTTTATTATCACTAAGGCCTGTTTCCCTTTCATTCCCACGAAAATTCAGGTGTTTAACTAGATCGCCCTAGCCCAAGGGCTCTGACGATGGACCAGTGTATCAAAAAGTGCTAGGCGGTCCTGTGTAGCCTGGGGGGTCCAAGCCGCCCAGCGCCTAGGCGGGCGCCCAGAACTTGGGTGGCTGCCCAGTTGAAAAAAAGTAAAAAAACATACCAAATTACCAATACACCATATTTCAAGTTGAAAAAAAAAAGATAGACATCGAGAAGAGAATTTTGATAATCCATATTGTTAAAATAATAAACTGTAAAACCATACAAGTGTAGGAAATAAAAATCAACATCCAACAGAACAGAAATATACAGAAATATAGAAAATAAATAGTCTAACAAAAGTCAACACTCAACACAACAATCAACAGACTCTACACTCAACACTCAGCACCAAGAGGCAAGAGTCTTAAGTCGTCGTCATCATCATCATCATCAGAGGGAATATCAATAGGGCAAGTCTCATCATATGCATCAGAGTCGAGGCCATCATCATCAGTCATCTCCCTCTTCAATATAACACTCGTCCTGCTCTGTTTCTTCTGAATCTGCCTCTTCCTCCTCCTCTTCTTCTACCTTGCTCTTACTAGTATGTACAGTTTGAGGTCCTAATAGTCTTGGCTGCTCTACCCTTTTCTTTGTGCTCCTCTGAACTCAAATATTATATAATTTCCTCCTTGGTAGCCTCGGGAACATTTTTACACGGGACAACATCCCCCTTAATACTGGCAAGGTGGTTTTTAAACCGGTAAATGCTCCCATTTGTATCCTTTCCATAATAATTACATTTAATACGATTTTTATCACTTGGATTCGGGTTATAACCCTACTTCCAACCTGGATCACCACTCCGACTAGAACCTAGAGAAGATACTTCCATAGAACAAGGCTTATTTTCATCATTTTCTGGTTCGTCAAAATTCAAAAAATGTCTAATCTCATCCCGAACTGCTTCAGAAACTTTTGTACAAGATGCAACATTACCTTTAACACCAGCAAGGTGTTTTTTGAATCGGCTAATACCCCCATTAGTATCTTTTTCACAAAAATTACACCTTATACAATTTAAATCATTTGGTTTTGGGTTGTACCCATACTTCCAACCTGGATCACTTCTTCTAGAAGTAGCAGAAATAGAAATAGATCTATGACAAAGATTTTGTTTTTGTTTTTGTTTTACATTACTTAAAAATTGTTAATCTCCTCTTTGATAGCTTCAAGAACATTTTACAAGGGGCAACCTCCCCTTTAATACCGGCAAGATGTTTCTTAAACTAGTTTATGCATCTTTTTGTATCTTTTTCACAAAAATTGCATCTAACGCAATTTTGTCATTTGGATTCGTGTTGTATCCATATTTCCAACCCGGATCTCCACTTCGACTAACTCCTGAAGAAGACATCTCAATATAAAACAAGCAATCTAAAAAATGCACTTACTTTGGTTGCTCGAACTCCAAACTTTGAGAAACACTTCGATGATTCAATCTAATGAAATGTAGTTTTTTGGAAGTTTCTTTCTCTCTAAAAGGGGTTTTTGTGGGTTTAGGTTTCAAATAAACCTAAAACCCATCATTCTAAACTTTTATATCTTGAAAAAAATGAAAAAACAAAAAAAGAAATACTTTTCCGCCTTTGGGTGGGGCGTAGGCCCTGGGCGGCCGCCTAGGCGGGTTCCGTACTGCCTAGGCGGGCGCCCAGGGCCACCACCCAGTTTGGCCGCCTAGGCCTGGGCGGCCCAGGCCTTCTAGATCACCTAGGCGGTCCGTTTTTTTGAACAATGCGGTGGACCAGCTTCAGAAAAGGCGGCTGCCCATTCCAACAGACGTGTAATGTGCATGGAGGTTGAAGAGACCAATGCACACCTCTTTATCCATTATAGGGTGGCAATGAGATTTTTGAGGGACCTTCTTAAGCTTTTCAATTGGTGCTAGGTAACCCCTGAAAATGTCCCTCAGTTATTCAGCTCGTTTTACCCCTTCCCTTGGACCAAATCGGGAACCTACTTTGGAAGGCGTCAGTGGCAGCCACACTGTGGTCCTTTGGATTGATCGTAACAACAGAACTTTTCGAGGCGAACATTCCACACCCCTTGTTATGAATAATAGGATCAAGGAACTTGTCATCTTCTGGGCCGGGAACAACTCAACCTTCAAACACTTCTTGCATACTGATTTCCAACTTAATTGGCATGCCATGATGTGCCTCTCCCACTCGCATTCCCTCTGCCTCACTTTGGAGACCTCCATAGCAAGGCAGACAAAACTTAATATTGACGGCTGTTCCCTAGGCAACCTGGGTCCAGCCGGGATACGGGGCATTTACCGGGACCATGAAGGACGGACCCTCTTTTCATATTCCAAGTTCATTAGGCTTGCAGATTCCACCAGTGTGGAGGCCATAGCTCTCCTTGAAGGTCTCTGAAACTTCGATCACAGTTGGGGCCAATCTATAGTCATTGAAGGCGATTCCAAAAATGTCATCAACTGGGCTGCTGGCTCATTGGATCGTCTATGGAGGCTAGCACACATTTTCGACCAAATTTCCCATATTTCTAGGGACTTCACATCTCATGGATGCACCCTTGGTGGGAAGCAAAGGCAGCAGCAGGCGAACTCGCAAAAGACATTGTGAACCACCCAGAGGAATCATCGGGAACCTTTTTTGACTTTTTCTATGACCTGGTTCTGGTCTTCATTTCTGCTGTTTTAGCCTTTCTGTATAGGCCTGTTGACCTCAGATATCATTTTGTATAGCGACCTCTAACAGAGTCTACTGTATATGTCACCCGGCATGTGGGTGGTCATTTTTTTGATTGATCATTTTTGTAACTTGCATACCTTGTACTACTTTCCAAGACAAAGTAAACAGATTCCGAAAAAAAAAATCAACCATTAATTTGCATAACTGCAAGCTACTCCTCAGAGAAGGCAGCATACACAGAAGCTGGCACTCGTGAAATGAGCAAAGTCAAAGATCCCTACTAACCTATCCTACCCCTAACAAAATCCATATTAACCGATAACTAAAGTGATCGACGCCCTTAAATAAAATATTTACTTGTACAATGAAATCACCAAAACCACCTTATAGGACAAAGAATGACAATAATTCAAATACCCTTCTTTATCCAAATTTAAATTGAAAACGACTGAAATATGCATGTGTAATGGCCAGAATAATATACGACTCCGAATCACCATAGTCAAATCAAGGCTTGAAATTGCCTTGGTCTAATTTTTAACCTATATGACTTCAGTCTACTTTGTCAGTTATGCATTCTTAGTACTTTTCATACAATTTTTATCCTATCAAACTGCAGATCGCGATTATCATTTGAAACTTCAGAATAGGCAAAACACAAACTTCCTTTTCAATTCAATTTTCCATTAAAGTTGTAACAATATCCAAGTTCGGTGTGGTTACACCTCTCTATTTTTGATGTTTGAATTAAGCTGTGGGTGCTAAAAAATAATAACAGCTATGTATATAAAAGAAAAGAAAGAACATTACAAAGTCAACAACTTCCAAAATAATAATAATAATTGTGTATGATATAGAGGGACTGCGGCCCCTGAGGAGTTACCCCAGCTACAGGAGAAGTGATAATAATATTTTTAAACCTGATTTTTTTTCTTCTTTTTATTTTGTTGGTTGTGTGCACGAGCACATGCGAGTGTGTGAGAGTGTGTGTGTGGGTGTGTGTGTGTGTGTTTTACCAATATGGTTGAACCTGATGTATTAGGAGGCAAACTGCTTATTTATGAATTCTTCATTGCTAGAGTACTTACTAAAGCATGTCAGATTCTATGATATCTTTTTGAGACAAACGGAAGTAATGGAATTGCACACCTATGTCGGTACTGAATATTCAACTGCAACTGGAATTTCACTTGGAACCTCACAGAATGGCATAAGAAATAAATATTGTAGGTTGGCTTTTGTACCACACTTCCTGAGTTGAATTCCCAAAAGAAAGTTATGGTTTTTTAGATGTAGGTCCTCCTTTACAATTGGCATGTACATAGATTTCTTTGAGCAAGCATCAGTCCATTATTTTCTCCTTGTATCACATGTTAAATTCACAATGCCCATGTTATTCAGGCACTTTGCACAACGGTCGCGAGTTCGAAAGCTTCAATATATTGCTGAGCTAGAGCGTAATGTGAGCACCCTTCAGGTAAACTTTTTTATGATGCCTATCTTTGTTTTCTAGATGCCTTTGTTTTCCATGTCTCCCCCAGGAGTATGCATTCTCTTTTCTTTCCACAGGCTGAAGAATCAGAAATGTCAGCTGAGATTTCATTCCTTAATCAGCAACTTATTATATTGAGCCTAGAGAACAAGGCCCTCAAGCAGCGATTAAATAGCGTTGCCCATGAGAAGCGACTTAAAGATGGTGAGTATTAGATAGATATATATTTTCCGTCCAAAAGAAATGGAAGATAGTACATATGTACACTCATACATAAACTCTTTGAAAGAAAAGAGATAAAAGATATTGATATACCATGGAAATGCATCTCTCACACTCATTTTTCTGTTCTGTTTATGGCCATGCAGCCCAGTATGAATTGTTGACCAAAGAAGTGGAGCGCTTGCGAGGCATGTATCGAAAGCAGCAGCAAATGAAATCTCAGCATCAATGTGGCCGTCCGGGCACATATCTCGAGGTGCAACTCAGCAATTTGTCACTTAACTCTCTGCTGACTCACTCCGAGAAGTGCCCTGAGAAGGAGCCTAATGGTGCAACAACAAGCAACACCAGGTCGTCGTACTCATGTATGATGTTACAAAACTCATAGCTCTGCTGCCCCTGCCAAAACTTCTCTCTCATTTTGGAATGTAGGTATCAGGTGTCTATTTATTTTTAATTATCCAGAAAGAGAGTTCATTTTCTCATCCTTTTTTTATGTAATTCTTTTCCGAGATCAATAGCTTGGCTCGGTTGTGAACATGTAATCGCAGCCAACCCTAAACTCGGGGGCAACTTGTCCACGTCCCATATGATGCACGGCATGGACCAAGATCAACGCATAATGGGAAAATATGCAGATCAAAGGAACGTGTAGAAAACTCTAGGTCTAGCCATCAACTTAGGCATGAAAATAAATTATGTGTAAGATTATGTTTTAGAAAGGAAAACTTCCCTTATTAATGAGATGTTATTCATTGTTGAACCTGCAAAATAAGCAATAAATAAAAGTCGTAGAATAAATGGCAAAGTTCAACCAATTTGTATAGCATAAGATGATATAGAGAAGTAACACGAAGAGTCAAAAGAGCAAAGGAAATATGGATGGATATGATTTTTATGAAAAGAAATCTCGCATTATCGATGAGATTTTACACCGGTCTTAGAAACAAGTGGCCAATTGGTGAGGGGTCTGGTTAATTTGATTGCTGGTCAAATCAATTGAATTGGTTTTTTTTTTGTTTTTTTAAAAAAGGAATCAATTACAAATAAAATGTAAAATAGCCGATTTTATTTAATCAGTCTGACTAGCTAAAATTTGTCCATATGACTAGTCAGTCAACAATTGGTTTTTGTCTGGTTTTTCATCGAACTTAATTTTCACTTTAGACTACCAATCGAGGCATCTGTTGGCATCTCCAACGAAGATATCCTAGTTGATGTTGATAATTGTGTTTTATACTTATTGCCTTTTTTGGGTAAATAATCTTACACTACTAGGATGTTAAACCGAGAAGGGCAACCATATTCAAATAAAATTAGCTAGTAGGGGGTGGTTCACATCAATGTATTTAAATGAAAAGCATTTTCCAAGATTTCAATTTTAAAAAGAGGAAGAGGAAGAGTCAAGATAATCGGATCCTTATTTTTTCAAAAATTACACTGAAGGTAAGTTATACTGAGCTTTTTTTATTTTTTTCCAATTAGCCTGTCAGACTGATTTTACAACATCGGACCTTTTTTCTTCTCCCCCCTCGAATGTAGGGTTGTGTCTTATACTTTAAGGCACTTCGAGACTGGTATGATGTCCTAATTATCAAATTGCCCTAAAATGAGTAATATGATGTACATCGCACGGGTATGAAAATTCCCAATTTAGTATGCAGTATCAGGTATGGGACCTCAAACTAGTGTTACTGTGCTTAAGCCAAAGACAAAGTGGTCTGAGGTCTGGAAATGTGGATGGTGTAACCGTGGCCTAAGGCCTAAGTTCCAAATCGATCCGATAGTTAGGACATCAGGCCTGTTCTGAAGTGCCCTAAAAGACATGACATTAGATAAGACAAAAAAAAAAAAAAGGGCCTGATGTTGGCAACATCAGATTGATGGGAAAAATGGAAAAAATAATAGAGTTATGGGGAACCGACCTTCCATGTAATTTTTGAGAAAATACGCATCTTTCTATACTTTTCAGTTTGTTTATATGTCCAGATGTAATTTTTCCTTAAAAAGATCATGCTAATTAAAATTGGAGTGGACCGGTTGAATGCCAATCGATACCTTTGCTGGTGTGGTGCAAAGGAAAAATGAAGTTCGGTCAAAATATGTAAAATTATGTAAAATTAATTAGACAGACTGGTTGTTTTGACCAGTTCTATAGGCTAAATAAAGTTGAGCAATTCTTTTATTTATATTTTTATATTTTTAAGACTATTATTTCTATGATGGTCCGCTTGATGGGAGACAACCCTCCCATGAAGAAAACACCCTAGGGTAGCCCCATCCCACAAATTGACAGGGTGACTCCAGACAATATAACAGGGCAGTCTCATCCAATGAATCAATTGTGACAATCTCATCCAATAATGACAACACAATAGGAGCAATCCAATGAATCAATTGGGACAATCTCATCCAATAATGACAAGACAATAGGAGCAATCAGTAGTTTAAAAAATGGATTGGTGCTTCAGATCAGACACCCCAAAAACTCATCTAGATCGGTGAATTGGTGTTTCAGATCGAAAATCGATCGGATTCAACCTTAAAACAAACTCAAAAAAATTATTAAAAATCATTACAAATGTTGTTTTTTAGGAATCCAATAAAAAATAAAGGTACTACATTAATAAATTTTATTTTTTGCATCAATATGTGAATATTGAGATGTTCTTTTCCTGTAATTCTCATCAAACATTTATTAAAACCGAACTAAATACAATACTATATATTGAAATACATTGCATAATTTATAATGTAAATAAATTAATAAATAAAATATAATATTTGATTATTATTGTCATTAGTATAATTATTAATTACAATATTATAATAAACGTGATTAAAAAACAAGGGTATAACCCTCACAAATAAATAAATCTAATATATAATAATTAGTGTTGATAGAAATATGGAATTTAGTAACATAAATTTGCAATCATATTTTAATAAAATTAGAAAAATAAATAAAAAGTTTTATATTTACAATGTGAGATAATTGATAAGCAACTTGAAATAAATTCTAAAGTGGTATGAGCTAGTGTTATTTTTCTCTCTTCAAATATCCCATAAACTTTCTCTTTTTTTTAATATTAAATAAACTAGTATTAGTATTATTTTTTTCTTTTTTTTAATATCCTATGAGCTAGGGCAACAATTTCATATAATTATGTTAATTTTTATAAATTATTATATGGAATTTTATTTTTGTAATTACATGTAATTAAATATTAATTATATGTACTTTATGTTTGTATATTATAAATATATAGATGTCCTTCTATAAGAGAGAAAGTTTGCATATTATAAATATATAGATGTCCTTCTATAAGAGAGAAAGATCTATTTATAGAGCCCACCCATCCCTACCTAATAGCATTAATCTATATGCTCATCAATGCCATCATTTTTTGGGTTGCGCTACGAGAATTGTCCCACATCGAAGAGATGTGGAACAAAAAAAAGCATATAAAGTGAAGTGCAACAACATCATTGCCAATAATTGTTTGGGAATAGGGCCAAGAGGGTATTTTCCCAAATCCCATTTTTTTCTTAGATCTGGGACGGCTTGAGTGATACCTGATCATGATTTGCCCAATTCCGGATTAAATCGCCAATTTTTCAAATCACTAAGAGCAATAGCTGAGGGCGTGGCCCCATTTGATGGACCCCAACACGTGATACCAATCATGATTTGCCCAATTCCGGATCAGATCGCCGATTTTTCAAATCACTAGGAGCAATAGGTGAGGTCGTGGCCCATTTGATGGACCCCAACACGTCATACCCGATCATGATTTGCCCAATTCCGGATCAGATCGTCGATTTTTCAAATCACTAGGAGCAATAGGTGAGGTTGTGACCCCATTTGATGGACCCCCCAACACACCACACGACAAACAGCCATTAACAACGCCTTCTTTATCCAAGAGCACCTTCTTTATCCAAGAGCAGCCTCAGTATTATTAGAATAACTAAAAGTATTAGAATAACTAAAGGGTGCAGTTGCCATACAAATAGCCATTAACAACGCCTTCTTTATCCAAGAGCAGCTTCTCCCAAACTCGAGCCCACCAATCCCAAACTCAGCCTCTCTCGAGCCCACCAATCCCGAACTCAGCCTCTCCCACCAATCCCAAACTCAGCCTCTCCCAACCTCGAGCCCACCAAGGAGTTAGTACCAGAATAACTAAAGGGTGCAGTTGGCATAGGGACGCATAACTCGAGCTCACCAAGGAGTCAGTTATTCTACTAGAATAACTAAGGTGCAGTTGGCATACGGATAACTAAAGGGTGCATGGTGCAGTTGGCATACAAACAGCCATTAACAACGCCTTATTTA
>NW_006495273.1:7802230-7819016 GCF_000471905.2 Amborella trichopoda | reverse complement strand
CCCTCCCTCCTCCTCCTCTCTCTCTCTCTCTCTCTCTCTCTCTCTCTCCCTCCCCTCCCTCCTTCCTTCCCTTCCCCTCCCCTCCCTCTCTCTCTCTCTCTCTCTCTCTCTCCCCCCTCCCACTCTTTCCCTTCCCCTCCCCCACCCCCACACCCCCCCAAAAAAAAAGAAGAAAAAAAGGGCTGCAGCCATCTCCCTCCTCCCAAAGAAGCGTGGCCATCTCTCTCTCTCACTGGGCCCAAAGGCGCCGTCTTCACTATCCCTCATCATAATTAAAGTGTTAGGTGCAAACTCCTCTTCAACTGTACAAATCCATCCTATGAATCCTTGATTTCCTAAATAGTTTTGAACAAGAACAAGAAATGATACTCTCAGAGATGTATAAATGAAAAATAGTAAAATGTGAAGAAGCTTAATTTGTTCTTATACGATGCCGTCATGTTGTGTGTGTGTGTGTTACTTTTTCCTGAAAATTATACACCATATGTAAAAGAAAAAAAGAATAATTTACATCACAAGCTTCTCTAGGATTTTTCCTTTTCTAATAGTTCTGAAGACAATCAAGGTCCGCTGGTCCATTAGAAGACGGGTGATCCTCATGATCAGGAAAAGGCCTCGTCCCCATTTCATAGTTAGATACCACTGAAGAGATCTCAACATTTGCCTGACTACTGAACCGAGGCTCTTGAGATATGCTAATCATGGCTGGTCAATTAGGAGTCATATACTCTGGTTTTGCCAATACCTGGTTCAGCTTCAAGTGCTTTGAATCTGAGCCATGGCTGTTGAGAAGAGCTTGCAAAATTGCTTATCACAGAATCCAGCCTAGGGCTAAGTAAACATTGAACACTTGGAGCATAGAAAGGCCTCTCAAATGGAGCTTTTGGATAGAGAGATGAAGTTGGTTTGCTGTGTCTATATAATTGCTCGTGAAGAAAGAAGTATGGAAGTATTCATTCATCACTGAGCCTTCTTCAGGGTGGTTGTGGCTGTGGTCCTCTCCTCTATTGGAGAAGCAGGTCACATTTTGAGCTTGATCATAACAGGGCTTGATTTTGTCTGGGGATTCCATTAATGGAGGGAAAGGAGAACCCAGTTCATCTCCAAAAGAATTCAACCTCATAAAACCTGTAACTGCAGTCTTATGTCCCCCTGAATTCTTTTGAAATACTCGATCTATGACCCATTCATCCTGCTACTCAGCAAACTGTAGTATATGAGACCCTAATTTACTGAAACCAAAAATCATTGATCCAAAACCCTAATTCGTGAATTAGAAGTTTAGAACAAGAAGTAGAAGAAACATCCAAAGCTCAGGCAGTCTTCCTCTCTTTTCATGAAAATGTAATAAACTAAACCTTGAGCCTTGAAAGCTTAGAAAAGAAACCTAGTCGTCCCAACACCCTAGTTTTTAGCAATAAGAAAAAGAAAGAAGGGAAGCATATCTGGACAAAGGCCACAACCATTTCATCCTCTCTCAAACAGGGTGAACTTGAAATTCAGAGAGAGAGAGAGAGAAAGGGCTGCACTGCTGCTCTTTGGGCTAAGATAAGGATTGTTGCTCTTCTTTGTGGAGAGAGATGTCTGCTGCTCTTTTTTTAGGGAGAGAGGGATATAATGGGATTAGATGAGAGAAGGGAAGTTTTTTTTTTTTTGGACAGAGGGAATAAGAAAGGGCGGTTTCAGAAAATGAAAAGGAAAATGGTGAAGAGGATGGTGTTTGTCCCTTTTTTAAAACTTCGAGGGGCTACACTGGCCTCCCATGGACTGAGGGTGTATACGGAACTCCAAATTTAAAGAAGGAGTATATGTCTTTTTCCCAATATAATTATAGAGTCAAAGACAAAAAGTCATAAACCATGCACAACTCCATGAGTCCACATCTTGTAGTTAGGTTGTTATAGTTTTTTTTTGAGAAGAGGAGTTAGATTGTTACATTGCACCAATGATTACATATGCATAAATGCTAAAACAAATGAACTCAAGTCATATGTAATGAAAATTCTTCATCATCTTCATTCAAAACCTCTCTATTCAATGCCTCTAAATCATCTTCCCTACCACCTATGAGAAAGTATATATTACTAAGTTATGATGGATAAAACTGAAAATTTGTAATTTACTAATTCTAATTAGTCATACATTATAGGAGCCAGGAGTCTTATTAATAATTTACTTACAAAACAAATAAGTGCTTAAAGTTAAAAACATAGAAACTCAATAGTTACGTTGTTCTAGTGGTTACATCTCCATCCAATCATCCAATTTATTGCTCTTCAATGCATTCCGGAACTGGCACATGTGCTTGATGACCCATTCTTCAACAATAGCAATGTTCTCCAAGTCAATTGTGTGCAAGCATGTGGGTCTTTGAATGCCCTACATCTCATAACATTTCATACTATTTTAAAGTTTTAAACATAAGTAGATGTAAATAGGCGATAAGATGAGAGAGAGTAAACTTAGATGGGCTGGCCATGTGTGGCGCAGACCTAGTACAGCACTTGTTAGGAGGTGCAAGTTAGTTCAAGTAGAAGGCTCGAAAAGGGCAAGGGGTAGGCCCAGACAGATGTGAGGAAGTTAGTGGCTCTTGAGATAACCATGGCTCTTAGGGTGTTCTTTTGCTGCAAAATACTCTTAATGTGAGGAAGTTAGTGGTAAACCTTGTTATAACTGCCCTCACCAGCTCCCTCTGATTTGGATGATCTCTTATTTGATTGAGGACAAAGGAGTGATTGTAGAGAAATTTGTAATATATTTCATCTTTCTTCAATTGCATGACCTTTCTTCCTCTTCTGTATATCCTCAAGCATCAAATCAATGCAGTACGCAAGACATGAGGTCCAAAAGCTTGTGGGATAATGCTCTTTCAGCGACTGGAATTAGTTGCATTATCAGCAATTTACTGGACTACATGTTGTGGTCTCATTTCCTCAATAATGTCCTTAAACAGTCCAAATAATACTAATCATGTCTTAATAACATCAAAGGCATCTATAGATCTCATGAAAGTTGTCCCTTGATTATAGTAGACCAAAAAAATTAATCAACTCTCTCTCTTTTCCAACAGTCCACCCATCAGCCATCATGGAGCATTCCTGGCTGGCCCATTTCTCCTTGTAAGGCTCAATGTTTACCCTCACCTCATCCACATTATTTTTCAACAACCAACTTCGGGCTTATGGAAGCTAGGACATTACGACCTTTATATCTAGGCTTATGGATGTCTATTGCATCCAACATAGGTTGAAAATATCTAAATGGGATTGCTGAATTATACATCCACCAAGCTACACACGTGTACCTCTTGTATTGTCCTCTCCCCCCCAGCAAACACATTTTGATGGTTGGATGGATTTGTAGTGCTGACCTAGCTGGGAAATTATTTTCCTATCCCACCTTGCCTCCTAGGCTTGCTAGTCACACTCACACATATAAGGTGTAGTAGGCTTTTTCCCCAGTACTCTTTTCAAAAGTCTCTATGGGGTTGTTCTTGATCTCTTCCACAATTACTTCCCTTTTTGGCTTCTTAGTCTCATGATTTTCGATCTTGCATCAGATGAGCCGAGGTTTTAAGGCATCTGTGAACCAAATGTTCCTTAACCTGATGTAGACCCCTCCTTTTATTGTTTTCTTACAGTATTTGTATGCCTAGAACAACACCAGTTACGGGTGATTTGGTTCAAGTAGATGGCTTCAAAAAGGCAAGAGGAAGACCCAAAAAAACATGGATGGAAGTAGTGAGAAGAGGTATGGTGACGTATAGCCTGATTTAGGGTATGACCCTTGATAGAGCGCCATGGCAGAACAAGATTCATGTAGCGAACCTCAAATAGTTGTCCTTTGATGGTTATGACTTCTCGTCATGCTAAGGGGGTTAATGTCAGGACAAGCTGTGTTAGGGTGCTTTTTAGCTCTTTATGCTTGATGATTAGATTCTCAAGGAGTTCTTTGGGGATAATGAGTATTTTTGTCCTATTTGGACCCAACCTCACTTTGAAACTGTGATTATTGGAATTTCCCGTTTAACAATCAGTATGATTATCGAAATAATTATGCTGGTTAGATAGTGATCAAGGTAAAACTTTGCCATTGAACTAGTAATTGAATGAATGATTCAAATAAATATTGATTTCTTTTTCCTTTTGGAGTTCGAACTAATAGGGAGGTTTCTTTTATGTTATGGTTTTTTTATATGTCCTCATGCTATATGCCGCATGCTTTCCAAATGATTCTGAAGCCAAAAAATGCAAGTTGGAAATGAGCCAAATAATAAACCATCAGTCATTTGAACCAAGTCAACCCTGTGAACTTTATCAACCATTTATAAAGTAAATGACATGGCTTAAATGAATATGTCTGAATTCAACATTATGAGTTTGAATGTGAGTTAAAAACAAGGGCCTCGACTCAGGACTCTGACTGGTACAGATTTGAATGGACTCAGCAAGACTCAGCTTACTTTTGTATGACTCTGCCTGACTTTCATAAAGTGAAGGTGAAAATGTGAAACTTGGCCAAACTCTCCATGTCACTACGCTGAGACTCGGCAGGTTTCTGAGCTGAGTCAATTGGGCTTGTCCCCAAGTGGGCTTGGTTAGTTTTACCAGAATAATTTTATTGTCTACTAGCTGTTAGTCTTAGAAAATCTATACTTCTTTTGCTTATTAAGATTGTGCACACTTAGTGAAGAAATTATTGTGGTACATTCCAAACAGATGGGTCATATTCATGTTGATGTCTTTAGACATTATTTTTTTGAGGTTCTATTTTTTTTTTTTAAAGTGTTTTTATATTAGTACACCACTTTTTTTTTTTGAGTAAGTGGGGAGAGGGCCCCTATCCTTGGTAGGAATTGAGCCTAGGACGTAGCATTGCAAATCGTCAAGCGCTAACCAATTAAACCCGGGCTCTTTTACTAACATTATTATTAGTCTAACTCCTTTATGGGAATATCTGATAAGACTTCCAACTGGCCAAATTCTTATAAAGAGAAACCATTCCATGTAAATTTCAAGAATGGAGCCATTACTTTTATTTTTTGCCAGAGGTAACATTACTCAATGGGAAAGTATGCCTTTTACTAGATTCAAACCTTGGGTCGCTCATGTGACAAGTGGATTAGAACCATAGTTGTTGGAAGCACGAGAGATTCAAAAGCGTGAAATCATGATCAGCTAGAAGATTCCTATGGTGAGAAGCACCTTCCGTAGAAAATGCATATTACAGGAGATGAGATTTCTACTTTTTGGAAATCATGTTGTTACCCACTTGCAATGTTCGAAAAATCAACTGCCCGGTCGCCTAGGCAAACTTTTTCAAAAAATGACTAGGTGTGGGTAAGGCGGGGAGTATTAGGCAAAAACCTCTAGGAACCCGCCCAAGCGGTGTAAAAGTCGGGGAGTATTTGGCAAAATCCTCTAGGCGCCCGCCCAGGCGGTGTAAAAGGCGGGTGCCTAAACGCCGCATTGAAAATATAATAATTAATCAATTCATGATTATTAATTTACTAATTCGTAATTATTAATTTATTGGTAATTATTGATTATTAATTTATCAAAAATTCATTTTGCATGTGATAGTAATTATTAATTTATTGGTAAACCCAAAAAATAGTGTTGCTTTTTGCATGTGGTAGTAATTAATGTATTGGTAAACCAAAAAATTATATTAATTCATAATTATTAATTTATTGAAAATGCTTTTTGCATATAACAGTAATTATTAATTTATTGGTAAACCAAAAGATAATATTAGTTTGTAATTATTAATTTCTCGAAAATGCTTTTTGTATGTGATAGTAATTTATTTATTGGTAAACCAAAATAATTCGTAATTATTAATTTCTCAAAAACGTTTTTTGCATGGTAATTAATTTATTGGTAAACCAAAAGAATAGTATTAATTCGTAATTATTAAATTCTCAAAAATGCTTTTTGTATGTGACAGTAATTAATTCATTGGTAAACCAAAAAAATAGTATACTATCAAAAATGCTTTTGCAGGTAATAGTAATTATTAATTTATTGGTAAACCAAAAAATAATATTAATTCGTAATTATTAATTACTCGAAAATAATTTTTGCATGTATCCATAATTATTAATTTTTTCCATCAATTTATTGGTAAACCAAAAGACAGTATTAATTTGTAATTATTAATTTATCAAAAATATTTTTTGTATGTAACAGTAAACCAAAAGATAATATTTATTTGTAATTATTAGTTTATCGAAAATGTTTTTTGCATATAACAGTAATTATTAATTTATTGGTAAACCAAAAGATAGTACTAATTTGTAATTATTAATTTCTCGAAAATGTTCTTTGCATGTAACAGTAATTATTAATTTATTGATAAACCAAAAGATGATATTAATTTGTAATTATTAATTTCTCGAAAATGCTTTTTGCATGTGATAGTAATTCATTTATTGGTAAACCAAAAAAGTAGTATTAATTTGTAATTATTGTTATGTAATATATACAATAAATTAAGGGGAGGTGTAAGGATCCAACTTTTTTTTAATAAAAAAAAGGACAATGAAGGCCTCCTTTGGGTCTGGGCACTCGCTTAGGCGTCGCAGAGCCGTCGCCACTTAGACGGCCTATGCCTTCTTTAACATTGCCCACTTGGAATTGAGATTCCTACCTTTTTGGAATCGCACATGCAATCAATTTGGAACCGCATCAGAAATCATGAAGAAACGTGTTTCATGGGACAAAAATTTCGAGGTTCTAGAGTACCCTTAATCAAGAATCCCTTAATATTGAAATCAATGTATTGTTACGCTAGTTAGGGTTCTTCTTGTAATAGAATGGAGGTCCATTGTGGTCTTAAAGACCTGAACACAAGTATTTCCCTAGTGTTGAAATTGATGTATTAAGTGACCTTAATCACGGTTCCCTATGGATGTTGGAATCAAGTCGAGTACCCATAGAACTAGATTCGAGGTTTATTGAGGTTCTAGATTTTTTTTTTTTGATAACTGTTAACTTAAAATTATAAAAGCGAAGCACAATACATAGTACAAAAATTTCAATACAGTTGGCCTCTAAGCTTAGCCCAACTTGTGTCGTGGTCCCTGAGGGGAGGACCAAGAGCGGTCCAGCCACAAGTTGAACTCTACATTAAAGTAGTTTACATGGTGGGGTTTATAGAACTGCCCATATACAAAAGCAGACAAAAGGATGGCCTATAGTTGCCCTTGCACATAGTCTATCTAAACTAAGCATTCTGTGAAGAAGATTGGCGTGCTGCTCCTTTAGCGAGTGTGTCTACGGTTGCGTTTGTGGTCCTTCGGGTATGCTGCCACATGACATCCAAGTCCCTGCATAGGTGGTTAGTCTCATAAAAAATGTGACTCAAATACCAAGGTGGGTCACTTTTCCCAGATCCTCAGGTTATGATATTCTTGGCGTCTCCTTCTATGAGCAGGATATAAGGTTAAAATGTTTGATTCCAGTTAGAAGGGCGAAAGCTTTTACTATTTGTGAGTCTTTTGTTCCTATGAACTCCGAGAACGAAAGGAGGATAGTTCCTTCAAAGTTTCTAAACACTCCTCCAATGCCTGCAGGACCAGGGTTACCTAAAGAGCACCCATCAAAATTGAGTTTAATCTGACCTTCTAGGGGAGGTGTCCATCTGGGATTGATTTCACTTTTATGATGGGTGAGGAATAGAAGATTACTCCAATCTTGTAGAAAGGAAGATGCCGAGATTCTGTGAACAATTTATGGTGGGTTGCCCAAAAAATAACAAAGTTTGTTATTTTATGGAAGAGAGTGAGGGTTGAGTTCTTTTCCCCTTGAAAAGTTCTAGAGTTTCTTTCCTTCCCTAGATGCCATAGGGTAGCCGCTAAGGATGCTTTCCACAGAATTTTACCTGATTTTCTCCATTTGTCCTCGACAGATTGGGCTATCAAAGATGGAATAGAAGGTGGAATCACCCATGTCAAACTAAACAACTGAATGAGTTTGCTCCAAACAGAAAAGGCGAACTTGCAGTGTAATAACAGGTGTGTAACCTTTTCTTCCTCTTCTAAGCACATTACACATCTGTTAGGTATTTGGAAGCCTCTTTTGTGGTGATTATCAGTGGTTAGGGATTTTCCTAGAGTTGCAAGCCATTGGAAGAATTGGGCCCTTCGTGGAGCTATAGAGTCCCATGCTTTGCTTGAGATGTCAGAATTGTCATTCCCCTCTACTAGAACCTTATAAAAAGATTTAACAGAGAATCTTCCTGATGGGGAAGGAGTCCATATCATCGAGTGTTTCCCTGACTGAGCAAGGAAGACTCCATGCAATTCCAAGCTTAGAGAAGAGAAGGCAATAAGTTAGTCCTCAGATAGCTGCCTTTTAAAAGACGGACTCTAAGTCCTTCTGCTACCTGAGTTGGTCATGACCTCCTCTATTGTGGATTCTTTGTAATTAGAAAGGATGTAAAGTGAGGGGTATCTGTCTTTGAATGTTAAGGAGGCTAGCCACTTGTCCTCCTCTTGCATGGAATCTAATGTGCTCTCTAAAGCTTGGGAGGATGGATCTTAAAGATTTCCATATACCTGACCCAGAGGTAGGTGTGTTACTCTCTGGCAAGCACTTTGAAGAAGGGAGGCTGTGTTTGCCTTTTATCACCTAAGCCCATAATTGGTTCTCGTGATAAGCTAACCTCCACCACCATTTTCCCAACAGTGCCAAGTTTTGTTTCCTTAACTCTGTAATCCCCAAACCTCCCTTCGTTTGTGGGTGCAAATCTTGTTCCAAGATAGAAGGTGTATTTTCTTGGTCTCTGCCGAAGCAGACCACAAAATGTTTCTCATAAGCTGTTCCATCCTCTTAGCTATAGTAACTGGAATCTGATACTACATGAAGAAGATGGGTGTATTTGCTAAAGAGGCTTTGATAAGTGTGCATCTGCCTGGCAAAGACAGGTAACACCCTTTCCACCCAGCTAGCCTTCTATCTATTCTATCAACCACCTGGGCCCACATCTGTTTTTTGGGTCTACCAAGGCCTAGCGGGAGTTCCAGGTAAGTAGTGGGGAGGTCTTCTACCACGAATTCCCACCCTGTGATAAAGCTTCTTGTTTGGGATGCATTTAGGCCAACTCCAATCATTTTTTACTTAGCCATATTTGACCTTAAAACCAGTAGCTATTTCAAAGCAAGCTAGGAAAATTTTAAGGTTAAGGATCTCCCTCTCATTAGCATCAAGGAAAACCAGTGTGTCATCTGTGTATTGCAGGTTAGACACTATTGGGCTTGCTCTACTTGCTTTGAAACCAGATAGTAATCTAGCCTCGTATAATCTGGAAATGGACTGACTGAAACTTCTCCCATTATGGTAAATAGGAAGGGGGATAATGGGTTTCCTTGTCTAAGGCCCCTTGAGGCAAGAAAGAATCCCTTAGGGGAACCATTGATGAGGACCGAGAAAAAGGGCCTAGGGTAGCACCCTTTCATCCATTTCCTCCATCTCTCTCCAAAACCCGTGCTGTATAAGGTTTGATCAAGGATTGACCAATCAACGTGATCACAAGCTTTTTCCCAATCGATCTTGAAGATAAGGCCTGGTTTTTTCCTTTTATGGCGTGAGTGGATACATTCATGGCCTACCAGGACTCCATCTAGGATCTGTCTGTTGTTAATAAAAGCTGACTGGGATGGGGAGATAACTAGATTTAGGACCTGTTTTAATCGGGAGGCAAGGACTTTTGAGAGGATTTTGTAGGAGGAATTAAGGAGGCTAATAGGTCTAAAGTCCTTAATGTTCTCTGCTCCTTCAATTTTGGGTACCATAACGAGGAAGGTGGCATTGATGGCTTTATTTAGAATGCCTCTCTCATAGAATTCCTCAAAGAAAAGTTTAAAATCTTCCTTAAACGTGGTCCAATAGGTTTTGAACTGAGGCACAGGGAATCCATCGGGCCCAAGAGCCTTGTCAGGGGCCAGTTCCTTGACCGCCTTCTCAATTTCGTCATCAGAGAAGGGGCGCTCAATCCATGCAGCTTTCTCAGCAGGAAGGGTTTTGAACTCAATGCCTTCCATAGAGAGTCTGGGTAGGTTAGGGTCGGAGTAAAGGTTATTGAAGTGAGATGAAATGGCTCCTTCAATCTCACTATCCAAATCAAGCAGCACCTCTCCAACTTTGATGGTTTGGATCATATTAGTTCGGCGTCTACTGCTTGCTATTCTATGGAAGTACTTGGTATTTAGGCCCCCTGACTTCAGCCAAGTGACTCTAGACCTTTGATACCAGAATAGTTCTTCGTTTTTGAGCGTGGTGAGGTATTCTATTTTGGTTTTTTGTCTGAGGTTGGCTTCGTCATGGGACAAATCTCTGGATTCCTCAATCTTATCTAGGTTCTGGATAATCTCCAGCTGAGATCTTTTTGACACTGAGAAGTTTCCTTGCAGGGAGGATTTCCATGAAATAATAAATTTTTTGAGGAGCTGCAACTTTTTCTGAAGCCTGAAACCAGCTCTACCAAAGACTTGATTTGAGAAACCTTGCCACCAAGAATCAATGAGTGTTGTCAGCTCTTTTTCTAAGGTCCAAGCCAGTTCGAAACGAAAGGGTTTCGGTCCTCTAGGACCAGATTGGGTACTGAGAAGTATGGGGCAATGATCTGAAATGAGTTTAGGGAGAGTAAAGGTGTGAGACCCTGGAAAGTTTTCATTCCAAAAAGGGGAGACTAAGAATCTGTCCAATTTAGATAGAGTGGGTTGGGCTCCATGGTCCGACCAAGTGAATTGATTCCCTAAAAGTGAAATTTCAATTAATTCGAGTCTGGAAATGAGGTCGGAGAATTCATACATGGATGTGGTGACTTGGGAAGAGGAGTTTCTTTCAAAAGACCATCTGGTGATATTGAAATCACCCCCCCAGACACCAGATGGGGTGAGAAAGGTTGGCGATATCTTCAATTTCTTCCCAAAATTTTGGCCTCGGAGCTGACCTGTTGTGGCCGTACACAGCAGTAAACTTCCACTTAAGGTGGTCAGTTCTCCTGGAGAGGAGGACCGTGACTGAAAATCACCTATGTGAGTGGAAGTCAGAGAGTGTTCCATGGGGTCCCAAATCACCCAGATCCTTCCCGAGGCCCCTAGAGCTGGGCAAGAGATCCATTGGCATGGTGATCTACCCCACACTTTTCTAACAGAGCGAAGGTCAGGATCAGGTTGTTTGGTTTCTAAAATAATCAATAAGGAGGGTTTCGACTTGGCACACAGGTCTCTAACTGCTTTTTGTTTAGAGGTGTGGCCAAGTCCCCTGATATTCCAAGATAAGATCTTCATCTAGGCAAGGTTGGTGGGTGCTGCTGCTGCAAGTTTGGGTGATCTCCTGTCTGGAGACCTACCAGTTACTGCAGTGGCCTTGGTGGACAGGTCCGAGGGATAGAGAAGCTCGGGGTTAATGGAGGAAAAAAGGTTGATCAGTTCTCTGTAGCCTTTTTTCCTCCTCTGTCCATTATCCCCCGAGGTAGAATTCAAAGAGAGGAGCAGCTGGTGGTGAATCTGAGAATTTAAAACCCATAACTTTGAAGAAAAACTTAACCTTTTCTTTGGATTGCTCAAAGCTGATGTCATCGATGCTGTCTTACCTGGCCAATTCCTCATTCCCAGTCGTCGACTGCTGCAGATCCTTAGGTTCTGGTGATGCGTTGAAGCAGGGGCAGGAGCCTTCGTAAAAGGAGGAGAGGTAGGAGAGGCGGGGAATAGTGTACAGAGCAGGTTGGCGGTTAAGGGGTTGGAGAGGTTAGGTGGTCCCCGATACAGAGGTTGGGTTAAGCTGTAAGTCATGAAGCATAAAGGTTCATAAGGCGTAGGGGGAGGTGTAGCAGGGGAAGGTTGACGAAGTGGTGAAGGGACAAAACAGGGTGGGGGAAAGACGAGGGGAAGAGGAGAACTAGAAGAGAAAGCCTCTGATTCAATAATGTGGCTCACGAAGTAGGAGGGGTTAAGTGCTAGGTGGAAATGTGGAAGATGCTTGTCGATGATGGGGAAGGCTGTACGAGGGATAAGGGGGTGGCCATGAATTCGGTAGAAAGAAATAAGGGAGGAGCTAACCCTGTATATGGGGGACAATTCAGGGTGAAAAGGAATGTAATGGGAAAGATTAGCAGCTATTGCCTCCAGGTTTAACAGCGAAGGGCAGTAGGTGAGGATCATCATGACTCCAATTGGGTACTGGGACCATTCCATTTCCAGGGATGCAGGAGGAGGCAAGGGGGATAGGCAGGGAGTAGGGGGATAGGCAGGGAGTAGACAAGGAGCAGACAAACAGGTCAAGAAGGGGTTCACGGAGGGGAAGGTTCAGAGCAATAGGAGAGAGGTTAGCCGTTGGGACACTTCTACCTTCATCTGTAGCCTCTGTCGCTAAAAAGAGGTTCTTCTTTTGTGGGGGAGTTCTCTGCTCTGCCTCCTTAGAAGTGAGGAAGGAATACCTGAATCTCTGAAAGGGTGGGGACAGTGGGGAAGGCTCACTGTGGATAAACGAGGGAGGGGGCCAATTGGGGGAGGACATCACTCGATGGGATGGTCTCCTTTAGAAAGGGGACAGCAGCGGCTCCAAGGGGCTCTGGCAAGACAGGGGAGGACTTCGAAATCAGAGGATCCAGAGGGAGAACTTTTGGGGAGGGGGAATAGGGGTCAGATAAAACTGACTGACGAGAGGAGGGAGAGGAGTACTCGAGGGGTAGGAGGTTACTCACCAAGGGGTTAGAACCAGTCGGTGATGGGACATCAGGAACCTTTACAGAGGTCATAGGAGAGGACACCTGTGAATGGTGCTGGACAAGTGTCGAAGAGACCTCGGGATGGGAGGGGTCACCATGATGGCCAGGAGTGGGGTGAGAAGGGTATTTCAACGGGTAGTCGGCTGTCGCAGACTCATTACGAGTGAGATCTAACTGTTGGATCTCACTGACATCATCAAGGTGGTTGGAACGGGCTCCAGGCAGGGGGCAATTGTTGAAGCCTGACTGAGTGGACACGTGTAGCGACCTTGTAGCGAGAGATGGGCACCTTGGGTTGATCATTCACGGCACCTTGGGTTGATCATTCACGGTGGCCTCCGTCTATTTTTCCGGTGGACCACCGTCCACTGTTCTGTCATCTTGTTGCCCTTCTGAGTAGGGAGGTCCCAAGCTGCCGATGACCAGCCGATGAGGATTGGGTATCAAGATTCCTCTACCTTGATCCAGATTTTTGAGGGTAGAGCTGAAGGATTAAGAGTCTCCAGTAGAACTTGCATTGAACCCAGCGGGGGAAATTCCAGAGACTACTTCCAGTTGATGGAAATGAGCCTGCCACACTTTTGAGCAAGTTTTCTAAAAGTAAAGGGAGACCATGCATGCAGAGGAATATTTTTTAAGGTAACCCAGAATTTGGAAGAGGCTGAGGATCCTTGCTTGGGAGACCAAGGCTTTAGGGAAAGCTTGGCCCTTTTAAAGGTAAGTTTGGATTGGTTTTCCACTGCTTTCTAAGCCAGAGTCAGGGATGGGAAGGAGAACACAACATCCTCATTGGACAAGTTCCTGCATGTAACATTAGGTTCTTCCCACATAATCTGTGCCCATTTCTCAATACCCCTAATGTCGTTGCGTCGAGGGACAAAACCCCTACTAGCGCTGCTTGCAACTTAGCAGATAAAGGCCGAGAAACAGAGTCAGGGATTTGAATGGGGAGGTTTGGGTCCTCGGAAAGGCAGTCTACCGTGGGCACAGCTGGGGGGAGAGGGGAAGAGGACAGAGACGAAAGGGGAACGGGTACGTTGGAAGCTACAATCTTAGTGTAAGACGCTGGGGTCTTTGGCTGGCTCTGAAGAACATGGACAAAGGGTTTAGGGTGGGAGCTCTGAGAGGGAAAGCGAGGATAAAGGTTGTATATTGTCTCCCAGTCTGAGACGAGGGATCGAGAAGGTTCTGGGTTCCTGCGCTTGTCACCAGGAGAACTGGAGAACTTACGGACAATATTAGTATATACTCCTCCTCCAACTCCTGTGAACTCCACTGAGGAAGACCCAAGTTGTTGTTTAAAGGTGTAGGGCTGGTTCGCAGAGTGAACAGGCCGTCGAGAGAACGTAGAGGCAGAGTTTCTTCCCGTCATATTGTCGATTTTGAACCTGAGATCTGAGAACATTCAAAACCATTTAGTTCTCACACTAGAGTATTTTCTAAGAGAAGAGAAAAAATTGCAGCAGCCAACTATTGAGGTTCTAGATTGAATAAAGAAATTAAACATGGTTGATTTATTAGTAATAAAAATCTGAGAAAAGGATTATTTATTTTGGGTTCTCATTATCTAGGAATAATGTTTAGTAGAGTTTGTAAGACACCCATAGAGTTTTTATACACATATTATATATTAAATAATAATAATTTTTTAAATAACTGAGTGTTTCACTAGTCCACTAGGGAATTCGTGTTTGTGTTTATTAGACACACAAATATTATCTTATATATTCTTGAAAATGATATTTTGTTTTGCTATATATATCCTTGAAAATGAGATTTTTGGTTTTGACATCTGTACTTGAAAAATGAGATTCTGATTCTAAATAACGTAGATTGATATGCTTAAAAATTGGAAGCAAGATTCCTTGTTGATCTAATCACAATTTTGTGCGCCTATGAACCGCGGTATTTGATGCTGTGGAATCTGGATTCCAAGAAAATGCTGATTGTGATTCGATAAAGGTGGAAGCGAGATTCCTAACTTCAAGGAAGCGGGTTCCATGAAGATTTGTTAATCGAATCGCTGAATTAAGATTCCGAAACAGAATCGCCACCTGGGTGGATTCTGGTAACTATGATTCGAATGGTAAATGGAGTACCAATAGTCATGAGATTTGATAGCCATGTGAATTGGAAGATTGAGAGAAACTACTATAGGGTAATGGTAAGAGTAGTTTAAAATTTTGTCAATTATGAAAAACATACAGAAAGCATTGTTTGTATGACCTCTGTAATTGTGACTTCTGAGGCTTCCTTTCATTCAGTGAGCTTTAAGATCTTTGTTAAGTTGTAAGGTGGTGTACTGTAAGTGCAAAATATGTTACAAGTTGATACTAATATGGAAATGGCAGAGGTGATAGTGACCTTTTACTCTGATTGTGTAATATTCTGGCAAGTGGTGATGCGGTCTAGATGACAACTCTTATAATGTGCTTGTTACACCTTTCTGAACACGTCTGTATTGGTTTATTCAACTTTGACTAAGTTTTCCCATTTGATTTTTAATATGTTGATTTTTCTTCTCTGTATAGGGTACATTCATAGGCTTGGATATTATTTGCTACTCCTTTAATGGTCATTGGTTATGCTCTTCTAATATTAGCTCTCAGGTCTGTAAGCTTATCATAAAAATGTTATCTGCTTTGCAGATTCGGAGTCATGCACAGAAGTACTTTTTGAAGGTTCAGAAAAATGGGACTAGCGAACATGTGCCACCTCCTCGGCCCAAGCGCAAAGCTGCTCATCCATATCCGCAGAAAGCCTCTAAAAATGGTTAATATAGTTTTCCACACATGTTTTTTCGTGATATCTGAGTGCCACATTTTACATAGAGGATTTTACCTGTTACTATTTTGAAAATTTTGCAGTATCAGTGCCACCACAAGCACATGTCATCTTTCCACCTAGTACCTCTTGTAGGCTCGAATCTGGATATTCCCACAGAACAGATTCATCTTCACTGCTTAGGAACTCTACCACTACTGGTGCAGTGTCTTCTTGGGCCCATCCAACTGTTTCACCTCTCAGTGTACCAAATGCGCCCAAAGGTTGTATCTGTTTGTCAATAGCTTGCATTCCACTGCAAGCTGTACCTGTTATTCTAGATGCATGTGAAATCACAAATGAATGCTTGGAAAACATGCATTTGATGTGCAGGTGCCTCAAATTTAGAAATCCAGGAAACTGAATCACATAATTACAAACAGCAACCTGTATAGGGCCAAGAATTTTGTCATGACTATGTTGCCCTCGGTCAAGGTTTTCCTATGGAGCAAAATAATGAAAGAAATTTAATAATCGTATAAATATTAGTAATGGGATCTTTTTCTTCTTACTTTTTGTTTTTCCAGAACTCTGGGCCTTTGCAAGCAAGATTATAAAGGACAAAAATGTCCTTTTTAAAAAATTTATTTATATTTTTTTTCTCTTTTTATTTTTCTTCCTTAGTAGTATGGTTGCATACACTGGACTATGGGTAAAATAGCCATAGAAATTGTAGGGAAATTTAACAAAATACCCATGAGAGATGCATTATTTAACATTTTACACATTTGTAACTATTCCAAATCATAATCATTGTATTTTGATGGGTATTTTGAAATTAAATCAAACAATTTTGCTGAAATGTTAAATTGTTCATCTCTCATAGGTATTTCGATAAATTGCCCAAAATTGTATAACTGGTCTTGGCATTGGATCTTCAACAAGAGATTTTGGGGCACCTGCATCACCAATGCAATGTCTGAGGCACATGTGTATGATTTCCCTTTCCCTAGAAGTCTATCAGTAGATTTTCATTCTACGTGTGGCATCTGCAATAATTTTGCTTTACTGCTCTGTTGACTTTCTAGATGATGTTGGACCTGCTGGTACTGTAGCAGTGAACAATTGCAGTTGTAGTAGCACCGAGAGCTCTCCAAGGCCTTGGGCAGCTTCTGAAACAGCAGATCAAGGGAATCATGGCACACAACTTCCAGGTTGGTAGCACATTGGAGATCATGTCTATTTTTGTGACTAAGTCGTGGGAGGCAAGGCACACAGGGGGATAGGG
>NW_006495273.1:7757064-7802210 GCF_000471905.2 Amborella trichopoda | reverse complement strand
GGACACCTCTATAAAATCATATTTGTAGCATTTGTTTGACCCCGTAAGTGCACACACCCTCAATCCTAAAAAAAAACAAAATTCAATTTTCACCCTAGATATGGTCAAAATGAGTCCCCTCCAACAAGGAATCTAAGTTATCCATTTGGTGAATTTCAAGATCTAGGCTTTTACGAACTTAAAATCATTTTTTGTTTTTTTTAACATTGTTTATCTAATCGTAGCAAAACCATCTAGAAATTTTGAAAAGGGAAAAAATCCTTCTATGGCCTATATCTAAGCATCTTCCCAAGATGGGCAGCCTATCTTAATTGGGCTAAAAAACTACTTTCTAGGTTGTGCTCTCAAATTTTGTTTTGTTAATTGTTAATTGTTTATGTGAAGTTTAAACGGAGTTTGTGATAGAGATAGGACTCGGACTTTGTTGCATCATTGAACCTTTATTTAATGAATATGCACATGATCCTCAAATTGGATTATTCATCATATTTGTTTTTAAGAGTAGGCTGATCCAACTGAGGTTGGATTTATGGTTCAGTGTTTTGTATTCTGCATCAATGTATTATGAGGTTTATTGTACCCTTCTCTAAGGGAATTTACGCCATTGTTTTTGGGTGAATAATTTATGCCACTTTTAATGTTGTATACATAAGTGATTTGTTTGCATTACCAATAGAGGAGAATCATGCCCTGCAATAAAAATCTCACTTTGAGGTGGACCCAATGCATGGAAAACTTGGGTTTATCACATGCTAGCAAACTTTTCTTGAAGCTTGCCAAACTTTATAGAGGGTTGAAGATCCTTGAAGGAATCAAGATTCAAAGGATAATCAGAATTTCTATTTTTCCATGTGATAGGATATCCAGAAACCCTTGATTGACATTCGAAGGCTAGGGTTTCTGGAGCAGAATGGAGAGAAGCAAAGGCTGTTGATTATTAGATTTGTGTTGCACAAAGCAACACGAATGCCTGTAGCAAAGGGGATATATGTTCATCTGCAGTTTCCTGATTTTGCCTCCAATGGTCAAAGCGGGAGATGGTGCCCATCATTTTTCCAAACCTTTATAGTTTAATTTATTATATGAACTAAACCAAGCGGCACACATAAAGGCTTTTGAGAAAACCTTATACATTATGTTACCAATTGCAAATGCACCCTCATTTTCGAAGAAGATTGTTGTGTCATGCGAACTCGTGTAAAGAGTACAACTCCTGATATGAACTTAGGGCTTTTGATATTGCATTTAGGAGTCTTTGAGTGCATCTTGCTGTGGTTAAATTAGTGGACCGTGGAGTTCAAATAGAAGGCCTTTATCAGCGAGCTTGGCATTTTTGAGATTCCATATATGCATGAACTATGCCATAACTGCTAGATATGGACCAGTAGAATACTGTATGTCAATCTCTTGAAGTATGCTGTAGACCTATTGAGAAATAAAATACATTAAAAACAAATTAGTCTGAGCTTCTTCTCAATTTTACCTGTTCAGGGACCATGTTAGGTGCAGCCACACGTGAAATGCAATAAACTTTTGTTCTTCAGTCCGTTTTCATGATCTTTTGACTAGTATTTTTTAGAGTAATGATGATTTCGTTGCAAAGAAGCATTGCTGTTTTTGTAGAATTTTTTGAAATTTTTGCATTAAATGAATTTGTGAAAGTATTACCATGCTAATCACTCTTGCATAAGGAGACCATCCCATTTATATTTTCCCCTCATTTTGTGTCTTTCTTTTTTTTTAAAACAAAATTGTATGCATTGTCATGGCAGAGTGGAGCCTGTGTAGTTTTTTTTTTCCTTTTAGGAAATATTTGATCTGTATATTAAGGTACTGTAAGAACATTACATAAAGCTTAAAAAAATGGGCTACCCACATGTCTGGAGCCTTATACAAAATTTGGTATCTTAAAACCCCTTACTGTTCAAAATGTGCGAGTGTCTAAAAAACTAAAAAATGGCATCACACCTTGTGGCTCCTGTACATAAACAAGGAAGAGAAATAGAAGGAGGAGGCATACAAAAGGGGGAAGGATAGAGGAGGGGAGGAGAGACATTGGATGGGGAGAGAGAGATTGGGGGGGGGAGGGAAAGGATAAGAGGTAGGAAATAGAAAGGTAGGAAATAGAAGAGGGATGTGGCTATTAAGGGGATAGAGGAACTTAGATGGCTAGTGGTGGAGCTGCTCATTGCCGCCCTACTTACTGCCCCTGCTTTGCCAAGCCACTCAGCCACTTGGTTGGTTTCTTGGCCATAGTTTCCAGGATCTTCTAAGGAGGGGTCGTTTTCGCTCCCGGATCTCGTTCCAGCACTCCGAAATATGGGATCTCAATCTAGGAAATAAGAGATCTCGATCCTATTTTAATGGGACCCATATCGTTATACCAAAAATCATCGTTTCATGAGCTAGCAAAACTGCGATTCCACCAACATAGAATCGAGTATCCTATTCTTTGGGTGCGAGTTTCAATGGCACATTTTTTTGGGTTCATATACAATAGAGTATGGATCTCTATTTTTTTTATGACCTAAAAGCTTTCTAAATGTCATGATTTCCTGTTTATGTTACTGTTCACAACTTTACACACCTTGTAAATTGTGACTTGTGTCTGATTTCAAGGAAAGGCAACAAATGAGGGCAAGGAGAAAGAAGAAGTAGGGATGAGATACAAAGTATAATCGTGTTGTGGTTCTATTGAGGAATGAGGTCACGAAAAATACGCTAAACTCCATTGGGGCTAGTTCATTGGGTCTTGTCCACCTCTCAAAGGGCTTCTATTGCTTGATTGTTGGTTAACAAAATCGCTTCATACATGGGTTTGCCTTGTAGGTGATGGAATATCATGCATGCTTGGAAATGTGAGCTCTCTCTTGTGTATAGGTCATGGAGCCCATAACAATCTTTGATGAAGAGAGCTATTGAGAATTTTATTTAGCAATGTCTTACTTTTTTTCTTGTTTTCCAAAGACGAACGTAGCTATCACCTGCATTTATTTTTTTGGAAACAATCTATTGCAACATTCTTGAATTAAGGTTCTAAGACCAAATCAAAGTTGCTAAGACACAAAAATCCCAAAGATAGAGTCAAGTCGTTGGTGTGTCTTTATTTCCAAATTGTTTTTAATATAAAAAATTCCAAAAAATAGAGTAAGTTCTTGGTGTTTCCAACCTTTGTATACTGCGCTTCAAGTCTTTCTTCATTAAACTGCTCTTCAAGTCTTTGTGGTACCTTTTTTACTTTCATTAAACCCTTCTTTACTTCTCAACCTCTTTCTGGAACACTTCTTTACTTCTCTTAAAGTCTTCTTTACTTCCCTCTTTATTTCTTCACTTGTTTGAAGCCCTCTTTACTTCCCTCTTTACGTCTTCCCCTCTTTCAAGCCCTCTTAAGCTTTAGCTCTATCTCCACCCTTTTGACCTCTCTTTGCTTAATTTCTCTTTTTCCATCCCCTTTCTAGAATGTTGCTCATTCCTTTCTGGTATCAAGCTCTCTTTCCCTCTCTAAAACCTCTACACTTATTCTATTATTCATGGTATCAACTTCTTGCCCTTGTGAATAGTTCACCTAAGTTTTCCATAATTCTTTGGTGCAAAAATATATATTAGGGCCAATATCAAGAAATAACTTATCGTTTTCCAATTTGCAACTCCATTTATTGCAATTTTTGCAGGTACTAGTAATAGATTTTGAGAATGCACCAAATTTGATACATATTTTCTTTTGAAATTTCTTCCTCTTTTAATGGTTTTTCAAACAGTTTCCTATAATCATCCTTGCACCATTTTTCGAATTTGATACATATGTTCCTTTTAAATTTCTTCCTCATTGAATGCTTTTTTTAAAAGTTTCCTATAATCACCCTTATAATCACTTTGAAAACATTGTTTCAATTGTTCAACATAAGCATCTTCATCAGAAAAAACTAATGCATCATTAGATTCATTATCACTTGATAGAGAACTTGTCTTCTTCGATTATTTGGTATGGCAGGATGTTGAGCAATCTTCCTGTTGTTTGTTCTTTTTTCCCGAGACTACATCTTTCCAAGTCATCATCTTACTTTGTCCCACAATTTCTTCATTTTCATCATCTGTACTTGCATCATTTGGAGCAAGAGTAGAAGCAGAGGCAGAGTCTAAAACTTTTCAAGATCTCCATTGCACAACAAACTTGTTTTGATGTCTTCGAAATCAACTCTTAAAAATTCCTTTTCTGAAATCTCAAAAAACATAGGGCAGACAAAACCATTTTTTGGTGCTAAATATAAGCGTGGAAGAGCATAAAATTTTCCTCCATCATTACTATAATACACACTTCCTTGAGATTCAATCATATGTATGAGATAAGCTTCGGTACATACCCATTCTTTTCTTTCAGCCTTTTTTATTTTGGTGAAACACTAGAAGATCATGCATCATTCATGGAATAATTAAATCTCTTTCTCTTGCAAAACAATAGTTATTCCAATGCTCACCACACTTCACTGCAGTAGAGAAGGGGCCAAAGGATTCAATCTATGAGCTTTGATACCAAAAAGCGGGAATTACTGGAAAACCCTCTCTACACATAAAAACCTTTGTCTGGTATTAGAGCATATAGGTTCAGTCCTATGGCTCCCACTTTACCGCAGTGAAGCGTGGTTGAAAGAAGTTTGTAATAATGGCAGTTTACATGTTTGGCACTGAGCTAATCACTCGATTTGATTTATATGATGAAAGTGAGCCAAACAAGTGCACTATTTATGTAGCCGCTCATAAAGGAGGAAATCACAATTCCTTTAGAGATCTACAACTAGATTGCTCTCTTAAGGAATAAGATTTTGATGATTCCACTCTGGAAGATCTCAAATGGAAGGTCCTTCCTTTCCAATAGATAAAACCGTTTAGTGGGGAAGGATATTTTCAGATATTAAAAGAAAGGATGTATACTATAAATTAGTATATATCGAAGGACACTTTGCAAACTGTATTACCCTATTTTGAAAACCATTTGCAAAAAATTACCCCCTGAAAATACGAAGATTTCTGAAAGTTCATCATTAAAAAGAAAGTTTGACGAAGAAGCCTTGTCTTCCTCGTCCTCTACCACCAAAAGGGCCTCATGCTCTAAGTCATCCCAAATAACCTCCAAGATTTGAGGATTATGCACAAGTCATAGGAAAAAAGAACAAGCTGCTTGAAAAGGAATTTTATTCTAATGTGTTGTTATCTCAAGAAATTGGTGAAAAAACCTCAATATCTCAATGGATAAATGGCTTTCTAGAAGAAGGCTCCAAGAAGAATGAACTTTCCAAATATTCAGATCATCCCATTTCTTAGATAAAAATGTTAAGGTCTAGACCTTCCTCAGCCTCTTCATCGAAAACCCAAACAATGACCTCGAAAAAGCTAAAAACCGTAACCAGGTTAACCTCCTCTGTTTCCTTGTATCTTTTGTGTTAGAAAAAGAAGGTGTCTTAGATAGTCAAGGTAATGTTAGTTTTCCTGAAGTGTCAATTAACAAGATTTGTATAATCTTTCTTTGTTTGAGTCCATATTTTTTAGGTCAGTTCGCCAGTTCGAAGTAAATCTTCATGTCAAAGGTAAAAGAATTTGTCCTGTATTTTTACCTTTCTTTGAAAAATCAGACATTAAAAGGTGGAAAAGTAAGAAATATCAATATTTCCATATCGTGCAACTAGATATTCTTGTTCATCCACACTTCAATTATAATTTAGGAGCAGAATATTTAGTCTCCATTTTGGATGTCAGACATTTAGAATGGGAGAAAGCCTTGGTAGTCAATTTAAAGGATGTTTGGATAAAGATAATATTTGCATAGTTGTTCCAAACTTCTCTTTGAGCTTAAATGATGAGTTTATTGCCAAAGCATTTATGGTTCGTATAGAAGTCAAAAGAGTAAACCTTCTACCAGGGTCTGCATATGCTACTATAGTATCTAGGTGTATTTTTAATTTCACAAGTTCAGCAATCACCTATTCCAAATTAGATTATGGGTCAAATTCCCCCAAATTTCAAACTTCGTGTCTGAAGTTGGTCCTTGTATAGACTTTGAAAGTTTCGTAACCGGTTTCCCCACTATTTCTGAACATTTAAAATCTCAAAAATTTCAGAAGAAAAAACCAGAATTCAAAGTGCTGTCCAAAAGTCCATACAGAACACTTGTGAAATATTCCACCGTTACTCTCAAACCTGCAAATAGATCTCCTCATAAAAGCCAGATAAATGCTTGACCCCCTATTCTCCCATTGGTAGATACTGCCCCCCCTATCAGAGAAGTTACAGATTCACCCAACAGAGAAGCTGCTTAAATTGCTCAGAGTTATTGGTAAATAAAGTAAAAGGAGAATCCGGCCAGCCATTATAGTCATTGGAGGAGACTGGCCTCCTAAAATGGCCTATGCTACAGCCACTCCAAAGCAGTTGGAAGATCTTGAAGGTCCTAAATCAAGGGCGGATGCTAACTACCTCTTTGTACATAACATGAACTCTGAAAAGGCTCAAAAGGATGAGGTACGCTAGTTAAAATACTTAATTCATTGGACCTCATATGCTGAAAAGCGTATATCAGCCGTAGAATCTCAGATTCAGGAAATAAAGAAAAATTTAGAAATATTGGCTGATAAGAGAGCAAAATAAAAGAAAGAAAAGACGAAGGAAGAAGAAAAAATTCTTCAAATCCATGAAAATCATTTGCGAATATTTGAGAATAAAGAAAACTACAGAAGGAAGAAAGATGATGAAGCTGCAAAAGCCTTTAAATTCAAGCCTCCTAGATTTTCTAGCTTTCCTTCTTTTCTTCAAAACTCTGAGAATATGGAGGAATCATCATCAGTTTCCCAAATGAATATGATGAGAATTGCTACTGTAGTGCAATATGGTCTCAGAAATATAGGAGAAGACATTCTAATTTTAATCATTGATGAATTAACTCATTCTCCTTCCAAAACAAAAGAGATCATAGCCTGGGTACACATAGGAATATATATCGCTAGCATAAGAAGATGACCAAATTCTAATGCCATTAGATATGCAACTGGGTTTTTACAAGGAAGAGCTACCTACTGGTGGAGTCTTCTTGATGATGCCAGATAGAATGCCATTATCGTAACAAGATTTACAGAATTGGGATCCAAATTAATTTCAGAATTTGTCTCAGAATCACCAATACAATATGTCACAAACATTGTTTTACTGGGAAAAAGAAACCTCCAAAGTATTGATGATTTTGAAGAATGTTCAAAAAGCTACAGTAATGAATGCTACAAGCTGAGATTACATAATAATGCAACTTGCAATGCATACTATCTTGCATCCCTTCCAAGTAATATTCCAGAACTTGTTCTTGAAACACTTTCAATGAAGAACATAGCAGTGCAAAACCTGGTAATGGCTGATGTAGTGGGATATGCCAGAGGATAAATTAAAAAGTTGTGTTACAAAGATGACATTGAAACATACATAAAAGCAGCATCTAAGGTATGCAACACCATTGAAGGAACAAAAAAATACAACATCCCTAAATTCAAGAAAAGCCATAAAAGAAAAAATTTCAAACCCTACAAGTTTTACACAAGAAACAAAAGGATAAAGCCGAGAGCCAAAAGGCCATGTTATACCTGTTAACAAGGATACCTTGCTGCACAATGTCCACAAAAAGCCCCAAAGCATATCACAACACTATTTGCAAAATCTGAGATTCAAGAGGACTAGTCCATGATAGGGACAACTGAGCAACTTGAGGAAGCATTTTATAAAGAAAATGTTTTTATCTTAAATGAAATTTTCCAGCTGCAACCCGAGCCCATGGTTTTTGCAGCTAATGTACTTTTCTCAAGTGGGTTTGCTTTTTATACTTTTTTTGCTATTTGCTTTTTGAGAGAATAAAAGAATGATGAGTGTGTATATAATGATTTTGTACTTAGCTTAGTATTTGTTATTTTAAGTGGATGTACAAATAAGTGACATGTGGATGTACTCGATGTACTAGGGTGTATATGATGTACTAAGGTGTTGTATGGTTTTGCTTTCCTTCCATAGTTTTTAGCCCATTGTTGTAAACCATTGTGTGGTGATTCAAGCTACTTTTCGCTATAAATATGTAACCCTTTTGTATAGAATGAATCAAAAGTGAAGTTGAGTTTGCTTTTGTAAAAAATTGGGCAACCAAGCCCCATAGAGTCTTCGTGCTCTAATAGTTCTTTGGTGAATTCGTCCAACCTCGTTCCTAGACGAAACTCGAGATAACAAAGCTCTCTTTTATTGTGAGTGTAATACCAGTTATGGACACTGTGAGGTGGTGTTAACTGTTCTGGTAGTTGTTATGACCGAGAGAGCCAGTAAGTCGTAGCTTTTAAAAGGATATCTCAGCGTACTGTTGGCGTTTGAGGGTAATACTCACCCCTCATCATCTAGCGTCTCATCTATTTGCTTTCTACCGCCCTGTTGCCTATTGTGTCAAGTAAGCCTACTTACTAATAAAAAAAAAGGCTTAGTCTCTCTCTCTCTCTCTCTCTCTCTCTCTCTCTCTCTCATTAAGGGTTTATCTTTATTTTCTTATTTTCCTTATTACCCAAAATTTGGTGTGTCTTTACTCTTTAATATAAAAAATTTCACAAAACAGAGTTAGTTCTTAATATTTCCAGCTTTCTAAACCACTCTTCAGGCCTTTATCCTTACTTCTCAACCTCTTTGTGGTACCGTTGTTTATTTCTCAACCTCTTTTTGGTACATTTTTTTACTTCTCATAAAGCCTTCTTTATTTCCCTCTTTACTTCTTCACTTATTTCAAGCCCTCTTTACGACCTCCTTCACGTATTCACGTCTTTCTGGTCCTCTATAGGCTTTCTCTCTCTAACTACCTTTCTTTAAGCTCTTCTTAAAGCTCTCTCTAGACTTTCTCTCTCTAACTCTCTTTCTTAAATCTACTCTAAACACCTTCTCTGAGCTCATAAAAACCCTTGAGAAACAAGTGTAGCGGTGTTTTAGGGAGGTAAAGAGGGCTTAATACTAGAAAGGAATGAGGAACAGTCTAGAAAGGGGCTGGAAAAATAGAAATTAAGCAAAGTGTGGGTAAAAGGGTGGAGAGAGAGCTAAAGATTAAGAGGGCTTGAAAGAGGCAAAGACGTAAAGAGCGAAGTAAAGAGGGCTTTAATGAAATGAAGAAGTAAAGAGGGAAGTAAATAAGATTTAAGAGAAGTAAAAAAGTGTACCAGAAAGAGGTTGAGAAGTAAAGAAGGGTTTAATGAAAGTAAAGAAGTTACTACAAAGAGGTTGAGAAGTAAAGAGAAGGGCTTGAAGGAGAGGTTCAGAAAGGCTGGAAACACCGAGAACTGACTCTATTTTTTTGAATTTTTGATGTTAAAGACATTTTGGGAATAAATACGCACTAACTACTGACTCTGTTTTTTGGGTTTTTGGTATTAAGAAAATAAAGATAAATCCTCAAAGAGACAAAGCCTTGCTTTCGTCTTCTTTTCTTTTTTTGTGAATAGGGTTACCGTGCACAATAAGCAACAGGGAGGTAGAAAGCAAATACATGGGAAGCTAGACGAAGGGGGGTGAGTGTTGTGTTCAACCACCAACAGTCTGTCGAGATATCCTTTTAAGGGCTACAACTTGCTGGCTTCTCAATCAGATCAGCTACTGGAACAGTAAACAACACCTCACAGTGTCCCTAACTAATATTACATTCACAGTAAAAGAGAACTTCACTATCCTGAGTTTTGTCCGGGGAACGGGGTTGAACGAGTTCACCAATGAACTATTAGAGCACGAAGACTCTACCAGGTTTGGTTACCCAATTGTTTTTTGCAAAAGCAAACTCAACTTCACTTCTGATTCACAGCGTCAAAAAAAAAACTTCTCTTCTGATTCATTTCGTACAAAGGGGTTACATATTTATAGTGAAAGTAGCCTGAATTACCACATGGTGTCTTACAAATTAGTGGGCTAAAAACCATGGACAGAAAGTAATACCATGCTAAAAAAACAAAACCATATAGTACCTTAGTACGTCATGCAGTATCCTAGTACATCAAGTACCTCCACATGTCATTTATTTGTACATCCACTTAAAAGCAACAAGTACAAAGCCATTATTACATGCACTTGTCACTCATGCACTCAAAAAGCAAACCACTTGTAAAAAGCAAACCCGCTCTTCATAAGTAATACCACTTCAGGAAAACCATGTTCTATTCCTTTACGAGATATCTTGGGATGATTCGGGAGTGTCATCTTCAAGCATGATGTTACAGTACTCTTTGATTTGCCAATTATAGCATGTTTTAACATTTTTGTAGAAGCGGTCTAATATCTGCACTGATGTTGGTGGCTTTATGCTTCATGGTTATAAAGAATTTTATTTTTGTATCTCCAGATAAACCGTTGCTCAGTAAAATTGATCATTTGGAAATATTTGCATAAAAATCCATTTCCCAATTTGTATATCCGAAGAAGTTTGTAATAAAATCTCTTGCAGTATGATTAGGATATAGTTGCTTTCTAAAGATTATCATTCATCCTGGACTTCATTTTTTATAATCCAGGCAATTAATTCAAGTTCTAAGGATGTTCATCTGGAATTATTTATCATTAAACTGATTCTTCTGGCAAAAGTGAGAAAACGGTCAATATTAGGGTAACTTCTTATAGCAGAATCAGTAATTTCTGGTTCAGGAGAAACAAAACTCCTTATTTTATGACAAAAAATTTGTCTTTCTCCTAGGGTTTCTTGAGACCATCTTTGGTGAGGGCATCTGGAAGACGATGTTTTGTACCGGGAACTTTTTCAACTAAAAATTTATATTGGGAAAGGATGAACCGCCACCATGCATACCTCTGTAATTTTGGACTGCTGGTAATTTTCTTTTTCATTATATTTCCCAAATTTAAAGAGTCTGTTAAGAGGATAAAAGTCTCTCCGATTAAACTAGTGTGAATTTTTTCAACTGCTCTGACTACAACGAATATTTCTTTTTTTGCGGGCCAATAATTCAGCTCATGCTTTTTGAACTGGCTGCTAGTGTAAGCACATATTTGTTCTTCTTTGTTCTCTTTTTTTAGTAGAACTGCCGCCCAAGTGTCAGATGAGGCATCTGTGGAGAGAATAAATGGACCACCATCTTGTGTAGCTTCTTTAGTCTATCGAAATGGTTCTTCTTTCATAGCTTTTCTAATTTTATTGGATTTCTCAGAAAGCTTGGGAATAGAGTCTCGAACATAATTGAGACAACCAAGAAATTTCTAGCATCGTAACTTAACTTGTAGCTTGTCTGAAAATTTTTCAATTTTTTGAATAACGTGGGGCTGCATCTGTATTTGGCATTTGGAGATATGTACACCAAGAAAATCAATTGATTCTTTGACAATTTGAAATTTGTCTTTTGAAGAAGAGAGGTCTATTCTGTGTATTTGCACAATTTTTGCAAATGCTTTGAGATGCTCCAGATGTTCTCGCATGCTGTCAAAAAAGACAACAAAATCATCTATATAGTCAACAATAAAATCATAGAATGGTTTGAAGATTGAATTCATCGTCCTCGAAAACTGTGATGGAGCATTTTTAAGTCAGAATGGCATCACTAGCCATTCGTATAAACCTTCAAGGGTGGAAAAAGTTGTTTTGTGAATGTCTTCTTCTTCAATTTTCACAAGATGGTATCCTGACTTTCAAATTTTGAGAAAATGCTTTTCTCTGCAACTCTTTGTATCAACGTTTCCTTATGGGTAATGACCATTTAATATCTATTGTTACCTGATTTAGAGGACTATAATTAACTGTCATTCTAGATTTTCCTCTTTTTCTTCTGAATGATACCTCACAATAAATGCTGCACAAAAATAATTTGACTGGGATGGCCTAATTAACCTTTTTCTATCAGGGTTTGGTTTCTATAAGGTTGCAACCTTAAACAATCAAATTAAGGCGCACCACCAAATTTTATCATAACATGTAATTTTGGTGCAAAAAATTCTTAGGATTATCTAAAAATCTATTTTCATATCGAATCATAAAATTTTAAATTCGTAAAATAGTTAAAATCAAGTAGATCTATAAACATAGGAAAATCTTGAAAATGAACGGTTTAGATAATGTATTGCAAGATGCACTATATTTGAGATTCAAAATCTTTGTTTCTTCATATTCATACATCTCGATGTCTAAATGATCAATTCGATGGTTTTTCAACATTAAAACAACCTTTTTGGATGGATTTTTGAGGCGCATCTTTAATTCTACATTTTAAGGTTGCAACCTTATATAAACTTTTTCCTTTCTGTCAATTCTATTATCTGAGTTTTCAGCTCTTCTTCATCCTCTTTATTGCATCTTATGGGCTTACTTTGAACTGGAATATTATGGAGAGTTGGTATATGGGCTTTGGGTGAGTCTTTATCAGAATTCTTTGGAGGATGGTCAAAACAACATTTTCTGTGGATTTCTGTGATTTCTTTTATATGTAGTAATTTTGAACTAGAAGCGTAATTTTGAACTGGCTTCTAGGCTCATGCCCTTTATTTGTCTGATGTTTTCATATTTTTCATATTCCCTTTCCAACTTTTGAACATCTTTAATAATTTTTGTTATAAAAGGATTGCTTTAAAGTTTGTTTGTTCTTGTTTTGAAGGTTGGTAGAATTCAAGGTAAAATTTCCTTTTCTCCATCCACAATAAAAATTATCAAATTTCTTGATATTGTGTAAGGGCTTATTTCATCTAAAGTTACAGAACTATTCCTGCTTGATATCCTCCATCCTCAATATTAACAAAATTTACCAAAATCACTTTTTCTCCAATTTTAATCAGGACATTAATGCAAATTCTATTAATTTTCTTCTACCATTCATGGTATCAACTTCTTGTCCTTGTGAATATTTCACTCAATTTTTTCATAATTCTTAGGTGCAAAAAATTATATTAGCGCCAGTATCAAAAAATAACTTTATCTTTTTCTAATTTTCACCTCCATCTATTGTAATTTTTCCTCGTACTAGTAATAGATTTTGAGAATGCACCATTTTTCGAATTTGATACATATTTTCTTTTGAAATTTCTTCCTCTTGGTTTTTCAAACAATTTCTTGTAATCACACTTATAATCACTTTGAAAACATTGTTTCTTATAATCACCCTTGTAATCACTTTGAAAACATTGTTTCAAGTGTTCAATATGAGCATCTTCATCAGAAAAAATTAATGAATCATTAGGTACATTATCATTGGATTGAGAGTCTTCTTCGATTAGGTACAGAGTCTTCTTCGTTTATTTGGTTGGGGCAGGATGTTGAGCAATCTTCCTTTTGTTTGTTCTTTTCTCCCGAGACTACATCTTTCCAAGTCATCTTCTTACTTTGTCCCACAATTTCTTCATTTTCATCATATGTACTTGCATCATTTGGAGTAGGAGTAGAAGTAGAGGCAGAGTCTAAAACTTTTCGAGATCTCCATTGCTTGTTTTTTATGACTCTGAATCAACTCCTAAAAATTCCTTTTCTGAAATCTCAAAAAACATTGGGTAGACAAAACCATTTTTTGGGGCTAAATATAAGTGTGAAAGAGCATAAATTTTTCCTTCATCATTATACACACTTCCCCAAGATTCAATCATAGGTACGAGATAAGCTTCGATACATACCCATTCTTTCCTTTCAGCCTTTTTCTTTGGGTGAAACACTGGAAGATCATGCATCATCCATGGAACAATCAAATCTCTTTCTCTTTCAGAAGAACATTTATTCCAATGTTGTAAGAACTTGATTTCAAGCAAAGGTCTCTCTTCAAAACCAATTGTTTTTGGCTTTTCTGAGTAGGTGATGTTATCATAAAGCCATGCACAAGCCATTTTTAGAAAAATCTTTTGCTCACCACGCTTCACTATAATAGAGAGGGGGCCAAAGGATTGAACCTATGGGCTCTAATACCATAAATCTTTTTTTTGTTTTTTTTTTTGGGTGTCGGGGGGGGGGGGGGGGGGGGTATTCCTAGTCAAAACTCCAAGCCCAATCTGGGAGCATTTTGGAAAGAACAAATAAGTTCGCAAAAAATGACACTATTGGAGAATGAAAATTTTAAGACATTTTCTAATCATTGCAAAAAAAAAAAAAAAGATATTAACCAAAGTTTTCTAGAATTAGAAACTAATACTTTTAATCTCAAGCTGAAAAAGACTCCTTTGTGAATTTGGATAAGTTAAAAATATTGTTAAATGGAAGTCGCTCCCAAATTACAATACAATGGATAATTGAAATTCGGGAACCTTGATCCTAACACAGCAAAATGCAATCCCTTCCTGTAAGGGATATGCTCCTTTGCAGTCATGGAACTCGATCCATAAAAGTCAGGGATCTCGATCCCTACATTTTCACATGTACGGAACTCATTCCCTCGACCACAGAACTTCGTAGCTTTCTCGTTTCATGCTTCTTGTCCCACTCCTAGAGCTTTTTTCGCTCTTGCACCAGATAATTATGTCCTCGGCACATGGCTGAAGGTCATCAAAATTCCCCTACTCAGAAGATGAATGTGAGCATAAAGATGTGTCAATCTCCAAGGGCTATGTGCTGAGTCAGTATGCCCACTCTATGACATTACGAGAGTCTCCTTCCTCTATGACATGATTGGAAGTGAAGTTGGAGTGGCCGACTGCTTTTAGTCCTTCGCCAAAGTGGAGTCGTTGTGGCCTATGAACTCTAAGAAGGAAAGGAGGATCACACTATCGGTGTTCTCAAGAACACCTCCAAACCTGGAGGGTCCAGGGTCCCAAAAGAAACCTATCTACATTCAGCTTTAATAAATTTGATGGAGGGGGAGACCAAAGAGTTCAACCTTTTGAGTTGAAGGTTTAAGGAACAAAATGCTCTATCAATCGTTTTGTAGAATAGAAGATCTTGAATTTGCTAATAGTGTCAATCTTTTGGCCCAGGACAAGGTTTCGGGCCTTACATGGTCTTGAAGGGTGTCTGTTATTGCGAGCCTATTCGTGGAAAATCTAGGATTTCATAGGATGGCCCATATGGAGGTCTTCCACTTAGTTACTGGGCTCTTCTAAAGAGGGGGGTTGCTTCTGCTCCTGGAGCTCGATCCCGCGCTACGAGACACGGGAGCTCAATTTTGGGAGATTCCATGATACTTAGGATATTGATTTGGGAAATCAAGGAACTTGATTCCATGTAATAGGATACAGATCAGTATGCCCAAAATCAAGGTTCCATGATTAAGCGGAACCGCAATTCCACCTACTTGGTATTGAGTATCCTCTACTTTGGGGTTGATTTTCTCCGACTTGGTTTTTTGGTTCGTATATAATGGTGTAGATCTCCAATTTATTATGACTTACAAACTTTCTGCCATGATCTCCTGAATATTTTGCAATTCACAGCGTTTACATGCCTTACGAATTGTGACTTTTGTCTAGTTTCAAAGAAAGGCAACAAGAGTGATCAAGAAGAGAGAAGGAAGTAGTTGAAAGGAGATACAAAAGCTAGTGGTGTTGCGGTTCTAGTGAGGAATGAGGTCACAATCAATATGCTTAACTTCCTTGGGCTGGTTTTTTGGGTCCTGTCCACCTCCCGAAGGACATGCTCAACCAAATCGGGCCACTCATGGGGTTTCCTTACGGGTGATAGGATAACGTGTATACTCGAAAAATATGTGGTCTCTCGTGTATATGTCATTGAGCCCCTAGTAGTCCTGATGGAGGAGAGTTATTAGGAATTATATATGGCAATGTCTTTCCTTTTCTGGAATTGACTCCCAAATTACAATACAGGGGATAAACAAACTTTAGGAAATATCAAATTTATGAGTTGATATTTATGTGTATAGCCGAGCTATTATATCCACATGAAATTTATGCTTCTGAAACATGCAGAAGACATGATATGAATGTTGTTCTGTGTAGTTACCATGCTGCTTTAAAAAAAAATTCTGTAATTTATTCATTGGATTAATTTCATTATTGTTGTGCTCGAAATATGTTTTGTTCTTTGTTTTTACTAAGCATGATGCTTTGCAGTTATGCCAGACTTTTCTCAAGTATATAGCTTCATTGGAAGTGTTTTTGATCCAAACACAACAGGCCACTTGCAAAAACTTAAGGCGATGGATCCCATTGATGTTGAAACGGTATGCCTTCTTGTTTATCTTGAGATTCTTCTTACTTACTTGTTGTAGAGGACATACATGATTCTAAGTTATAGCATGCCTTGTCTTTTTCTTATCCTCTTACAAGAGTGCTAATGTAAGCTTATATGTATGGCCTTTCATCTGAAACTTTGTTACTAACTTCAAAATCATGGTGTTTTTCAACATTATATCCAGCCTTTTTACTCAAAAGTTCCATAATAAGTTTTGTGATTCGTTTTTTTCTTTTTTTTGAGAATCGATTCTTACTTTTGATTTAGGTAAGTAGTTTGTAATTTCGTTATTTATGCAATGTAATTTATATAATTGCATGTACCTCATTTTATGTGGGTACGAATCCTTCATCTAATGCTAATTGGCGTTCAAATTATGGGTTCAGTTCTTATGTATCCATGGTCCCTAAACAAAGGCAAATTTTCATTATTCAAATACTAGGATCTCTTTCTTCATGAGAGGTCTCTTTGTCCTAAAGCCCCTAAAAATGAACCCATTCTCCCAACTACTTCCCAAAGCTTTTGGTAGGAAAATTTCTGTCATAACTCTGTGGGTGAATCGCAATGTTGTTTTTGGTTCTAGATCTACCACAGGTAATGATGTGACTGACTATTATGATGCCTGTGCGAGGAACAACCTTTTAGTGAACACTAATTTTGGTGGCCCATACTATTCAAAAATTGGGTTTCATAAGTTAATGAACTGAAGAAAATATAGAAAGGGCAGTGCTGCCTTCTTGGAGTTGAAAAGAAATCAGCCAATTATTGTAAATCGAGGAGAGAGGGAAAACAACGGATTCACAGAAACCTAAGAAGGAAGATTCTTGCCAATGGGAAATGCATCTGAGTCATTAGAACCCCCCCTAATGAAAAGGTTATTGAAATGGAAATAATGTTTCTGTTTTTGAGATGAATACCAATTTGCTTGAGTACTTTCTGTTTTTAAAAAAATTTGAGGTTTGGAGAAGAGTACTATGAAATAGTGACAAGCGACAACAATGATTGATGGGTAATTTTTTTTTTTTTAAATGGAAATGATATAAGCTTTGACAGGCATCACAAAGGAATATAATGTGTTATGGAGTCACTACTGATGAATGGTGATAATGGTTGGTAGTTTTATGTTGTATATGGACTATCACCAACCAAGCGTGGTGGATTATGTATATCCACAAGTACTTGGGGTTTGAATTGGTGTGTTGAAATTTTGTCCCTGGGCATAAGGTCCTTGCATGGAATAATGAACTTCCTCTCATTTTGGAAAAACCAAATCTCTTAGTCAGAACTTGTTTGTGCCTGATTTAATTGAAATTACAAAAAAAGTTGTTAGAATTAATAGGAAATCCCTTCACCAACAATGAGGTCACCAAGTTGTGTTCATTGAGTGAGAAAAGTTATGATATGACACAGAAGATTAGGACAGTCATGAGGGAAGAATTTTATATGATGAAAGAAAATATTACTCCATAGATAGAAGCTTTGAATAATAAACTTTGTATAAAATGGATAAACTGAAGACAAATAAAAATACCTTTCCAAAATATATGAGAACTACTGAACCAATTGGCATCATAAAATGTGATACTTATGGTAAGCTTGTTGTGCGTCCTCTTGGCAAGGCTAGGCACTTTGCTTCGTTCATTGATGTTGAGACAATGTATAGTCCAATGTATCTTGTAAAGCATGAGGTACTTCTTAAATTATAAATTATGTAAACTGCGAAAATGAAATTTAGATCGATTTGGATTTAAATCATGACATTGATAGGCATCTGGGTGGGGAGCTTATTTGCAGTTATTTTTATGAAATTTGAAAAGAAGAATTGACAAATAGAAGTCCCCCAATTCTGTCAGTTTAAAAAAAAAAAAAGTCCTCCAATGATGTCCTTTTCTTTGGGGGTTGGGGGGGGGAAGAGGAGAAGGGGAGTGGTGGTGTAATAAGCATGCATTTAATATAAAAAGACAGGTGACAGGATTTTGGGAGAACTTTTGGAATTTTTGTGGAAGTAATAAACATTTGAAGGTTTGATATTTGCTTTCGTTCAATGTCCATTATGTTGTTCAATTTATCCATGAGTCTTTTGGTTTATTTATAAAGAAGATTGTGTTTGTAATGTCTCTAAATAGACCCATTGTGTAAATGTCTTGCGAATAGTGAGCCACTTTGGAATTCCTCTCAGAGGCTGCAGTCTCAGAGATTTGCAAACCATTCTCGTGAAAGTTAAATGTTTCCCAGTTAATTCTAGGAATGAGATGAATATCATTTGGAATCTTCTTGGCGTTTTTTGTTTTGATGTCTCTTTTTTGTCTTTCAAATGATCTGCATATATGTGATTCCCATTAAGCAACTTGTTACTCAATTTTATCTCAAGTATTTAAATACTTTGGGAAGTTACTATTTTGTATCATTTGTTTGTAAAGTGAGGTGTCCATCGCACATTCCTAATCTAATATTTTTTCGAGTATAATATCTGATAGTGGCATTGTCTTGTTGGGAAGCTCTAGTTTTTTAATAGCATGTCAGAAAAAATCAATTTTGAAAAGGTTGAAGTTAAATATGATTTCTCAAAAGAAAGAGTTAAATCTGGTGCAGTCGTTTTCCTCAAATAAAGAAGTCACAGAAAAAATGGACAACAAGAACAAATTTGGATGTCTTTATATTTATGTATGAAGATCTGTCATAGTTATTTGTAATTTTCTATCAAAGGCAAGAGGAGAAAACGAGATCTTAAAAGGAATTTTAAAAGGCTCCATTCCTGAAGAGTTCTATAAGGATTTTACTTTTAAGCGGTGATCTCAAAAGAGGAGAAAATGAAAAAATGAAAAGAAAAATAAATCAAGTAATGAATTTTCATGCCTCGTCTCTAAAACAAAATAGAATTAGACCTAATGGATTCCCTTCAGCAACCTGTCACAAGGAGTTTACATCAGTGCAAGGTGGAGTCTTGCTAATATTATCTACCAGTCTGAATCAGCACTTCATTCATTATTTCAAAGTTATGTGCAAGTCTGAGGAATTTTACTTCGGAAGCCCCAAATCTTTGAAAAAGGAAGCCCAAAGAGTCATATAGCCCTCCCTAAATTTAATGATGAAGTGTTTCTTTGGAAATCAAGAAGTTCAAAAAGGAAACAGAGAATTTAGTTAAGAAAGTTCTATGATTGGAGATTAAGCAAATTTTGTGCATGGGAATATGAATAATATGGTAAAGAAAATACTGAAATTGGAACAAAGGATCAAAGAATTTGTTCTAACAGAATATATGTATCTTAACATTCATAATATGGGAGATGTTGAAGATCTAGGTAGGTGGTTCTCTCATAATTTGAATTTAAGGTGATCATTCGAAAAGGTGCAATTTATACAATGAGCACGTTGGACATGTATGTTTTGTAGAAAATTTTGAAGGGTCTCTTAGTTCTATAAAAGTCATTTTTATATAACTTACGGAAGTATAAAATTCATGACTATTCAAGAGGCACCCTTTTTGGGATATGCCACTTTGTATCTCCTTTTATATATATTTTTTTTATAAATATAGAATAATCTCAAGGTGCGCTCACAAGGTGCTTTGTGACATTTCTTCTAATAGTATCCCAAATATCTCTTTAGGTAATTTGTTTTTTCACTTCATTTGTTTGGATATGGTTGTTAGATTTCTAATTTCTAATTTCTAAAAGGTTTAGGTGAATTATTGTTATACTTCATTTAGTATTGCTCCTATGCCATATTGAAATTATCTTGAGAAAGTTATGATTTACGAAAATAAATTTGTCAAGACTATGATGCTCTGACACTATTTGTAGAAAGTTGTGCTCAACCTCAAATACTGTACTGAAATAATAGAAACACAATGCAGAGTACAATGGAAAATTAATTGTAAAATAAAAGGTGCAAATGATGCATAACAAAATTACTGTAGTAGTTCCCCGACCAGAATTGTTAAAAACACATAAAAGAAAAAAGAAAAAAGAAAAAAGAAAGAAAACACATAACGTTCACCAGACTGGGCTTTTATGGGTTGGAGATCATCTTGAATGCTTAGGTACATACCTGCCTAATTATGCATCCAAATATAACTGCCTTAGTAATGGTGATTTACCCAGTCATGTTTAGAACTGTTAAATAAGAGGTAGAGTTTATTTAGTGGTCTAAGAACTACACTAGCTTCTGTTTAACCTGGTCATGGTATGGAATCTGCATTTAGTAAGTGGTACAAAAGGTTTACAATGTTTGGACCAGTCGAACACCTTGGCAGCCTCTGGAAGTGATTTGGACAAAAATGAATGCCTTTCAGTTTGATGACTCTTCTGTTTCTGATACTTTTGTGTTGGACTTCTCGTCAAATTCTTTGGTATTTACCTGGTTGTTGTACATCCAAAAAATCTTGGATGTTCTGGAGATGATGTTATCTACTATTTAGTGCAGTAGAGCCTCTTAATTAAAAAGCCCACTGCATCAGCAACTGTCATGCCATGGAACATGTACGTGATTAAGGATACTAATACTTTAATTCTTACTGTGGTTTTCCTGTACTGCGACTCCATTTTGTTGCAAAGGGTTAGAGACGTTATTTTAGGGTTATTTCATGTGAATCTCCAGATCAGATCCAGGAAATCTGTGCTGACATCATGATAACTGTTCTTGTTGATTCAAATGTTTGAAGATATTCCCAGAAGAAAAAAAAAAGAGAGAGAGATTTGAGCTACAAAATGAAGGAAGACATGAAATGATATTTTTGCATCTCTACTACTAGAACTCTTGATTAGAAGCCTATGCTGATTTACCATGGTTCTCAGTTCTTAACACAGCTTAAAATAAAGAGAGAAAATGCACATTTCACTCTGTTTGAGTCAGTCACTAGTTCAAGTTTCTCGCTAAATCTCTGGAGTCAGTTATGTTTGTTGTCTGATCCTGTCTGGGGCATCGATTGTCGTCTGTAGCAGGATCATTGTATACATTTCTTTTCTGAACTATTATATTCTGAACTTTCTCAACATACCCATTATAGTTCTAAACCAGTTGTGGAAGCTTGAATTTTCTCATTTTGAATTTTTAGAACTTTTACATGGTTTTATTCTTAAGTTTTAGCGCAAGCTGCACTTATATCATGATCTGATGTCTGTTGGCTTCTGCAATACGGCCAGACTCATCTCGTAGTATATTTGTTGCTGTTGATGCGAAGCTCTTCAAGAGCTCATGGAATTGACTTATATGGTGCTTGTTTCAGGTGCTTCAATTGATGAGAAACCTCTCTGTCAATTTGTCTAGCCCAGAGTTTGAGGATCATGTGAGTACCTTCTTCATTACTGGGTTCTGTACCTTCTTCATTGTTTGGTTCTGAAACCTACCTCAGTTCCAATATCTTTGTACCCAAATTCGTATTTAAAATACTTATATTGAGAAAATCCTATTGTTGTTTTCTATATTGTAGGATGCATTTGCTTATTCTTATCTAGTCGAGTAGGTTGATTTTGTGTTATTTATTTATTGTGGGAGGCAGAAATTGAAAGACTTCATTAGGGGGTTTTTATCAAAACCATTAGAGATCACTAATTTAAAAACCAAGTGCGTGCTTTCTATTAAGTTAAAACAGATCAACTGACCACCTTTTGGAACCTATCGATGGATGATTGCCAATTGTGCTCCTCCACAGAAAATGTGTACTACCAAATTGATTTAATAAAAAAAATGGTATTAGATTCTGTTAGGGTAAAAAATTGTAAATTGCTCTCTGACAGTTCTGTCGTGTGATTAGGTGAGTTTTTTAAATAAATATAAATGTATAGTCGGTTTTGCAATTAACTACGTCTTTTGGTAAGACACGCCCTAATTTTCTTACAGATTGAACGTCATAGGTTGGTCTGTGTTTCGTCCTATTTGTGGCTGGCATTATTTTTGCTGGATGAAGTGATGTTAAGCATGACTTACACTTAAACCCAAAAAAAAAGAGTTAAGCATGTCTTCTGCAAATCATATTCAATTGTTATTCATTGTTGGACCTACTGAATAAGTCCAATGGCCTAATCTCCCAGGTATAAGAGTTTCTTATCATTCCTGGATGTACAGCTGATCATGTTGGTTTGTGAGACAAATAGCTAGTGCTGTTTATTGATGATCTGACGGGGATAATGGTTACATTTCTAGCTGCTTTATGCACACACACACACACGCACACGCACAAAAAAAGGTATCGCACCTTCGGTAGGACTGCTTAATATCTAATCAAGCATTGCTTACCTCTCTTTGAGAAAGATTATTACTCCTTTAGCTGATCAATTTGTTAGAGCTTATAATTTCAAGTTTGATACTATCTTTTCAACGTAGCTGATCCATTTTTATGTTAGGACTTACAATTGCATATAATAATGATTGCAGAGAAAGTTGCTTTCCTCATATGATGTGGATACCGAAGAAGCTGGACCTGTTTCTGCTAAACATTCTGACAAAACTGGAGATGGCACTATTAAGGTATCTAGCATCCCTCTCGTGATTTTGTAACTGATTTCATTTTCTTCATTTATTTGCTAATTATCATTCATGGACATCAGGATGGCTGCAAGTGACCATTACCTTGAAGTTGGTATTGATGTATATATTTTCTATGAAGTTCCCAAGGTTTTTTATTTACTTTCCCTGCAGCCATGACAACCAGCAGCGTTTCTGTATCCACTGCTTTTTTCTTGAAGAAAGGCTGAATAGATTGTCTTGCCCCTTGTGATCGCCTCTCACTTATGGTCACAAAAGTCCGTGCTGGGCTCATTGACTGCATTTTTTTTTTCTCGAGTGTATTATAGTTGTAGGATTTATGTAAATGTGTATTAGCAGCTTTGTATAGTGAGTTTGTAGCGTGTTAGTCCGAGGAAATACTCTTTTTAATTGTGTATAATATTGTCCTAGTATGCTTGCTCAACATAATTGCGATGTTTCATCTCAGGTTGTTCAATTTTGCATAATTGGTGGTCTGACCTCGATTAATTTCATTATATCAGTGTTTTAAAACCTGACTTTTTATCCATATGTTTTATTTGGAGACTTGGACAGACTTGGGTCGGACCCGATTGGTTGGATCACACTCGACTCATTGAGTTAAGTCATTCGGAACCAGTTCTAGTCGGACTCTCTGAATGAGATGTAATTTTACTTATTAAACTAATGTCCGGTCTATGTTTGTATGGTTTTCCTCGAGTAATCCTCAAGGCATCCGATGGTAATGGATTGGGTTGCAAATTGCTTAATGGGATGGATGTAAGTCATGATTAGGTGATATTTCGAGATATTGATAGCAAAATAATTTTTGGAAAAGGTGGGGCCAAAAGATATTTTGCTCCACATAGTGTCCATTTGCTCACTTGGGTCTATTGTTCCAAAAAACGGACCGCCCAGTGCCTAAGCGAATCCGGGGGCTGGGGAGCATCACCCAGGCTTAGGCGTCTTAAAAAAGCGGTGGTCTTTTGGTGTCCGCCTAGGCGTTTAGGAAATCGTTTAGGCAGCTGCCCAGTGTGGCTGCTAGGTCCAGTGCCAGCGAAAATTTTGTTGTGGGGAATTTTTTGTCCATTTTCTTATACTAAAGGGTCAAAACTGAAGTTTTAGGTCCATTTAAAATATAAAACTCATTGGAACCCATTTTAGAGATAGCCTCAAAAAACTAGGTTTTTTGGGTGATTTTTTTATGATCGAAGGGTTATCAAAGTTATGAGAAATTGATCAAGACACCACCCATTGCTATTGGATTTAATTTTTGATGTTTTATAAATCTATTGGGGGATTTAGAAGATTTTCAGTCTTTATAAGCATCTCTGAGGTGGAAGTGTGAAGATTGAGCAATCAAACTCAGAGTAAGTGATTTTTTTTATTGCTTGTATAAATTGCATTATTTTGATGTCTTTTTCGGGATCTAATATGAGTGGTGATCTCGGTTGGAAATATGGTTACAACCCAGATCTTAAGATAAAAATTGCAAAGATGCAATTTTTGTGAGAAGGATACAAAATGGAGCATAAATCAGTTCAAGAAACATCTTGCCAGTAATAGGGGGATGTTGCCCCATGTAAAAAGACTTTTGGTGTAGTTAAAGATGAAATAACTAATTTTTTTAATATGGTAAAAATGAAAAAAGATGAGAGATTTACCTCCGTAGTAGAGATTAGGTTTGGGATTCGGGTCAATTATGATATGATGATAATCAATTAGAAACCCTTTGATCATAAAGAAATCACCCAATTATGATATGAACTCTCTTGAATAACCCAAAAAAACCCTTCGATCTGGAGGTAGAAGTAAAACAATCTATTATTAAGGGAACGGGAAAGAGAGTTGTAATTGCTTCTGGTTTTGTTTGTTGGGAGTAAGAAGTTTTGGATTAGACGCCTTATGGATAGTTTTTTGCTTTGGCCTGATTTTGAGGTTGTAGGAAAGAAAACAAAAAAGCAAACCACTATTGAAAATAAAATGAAAAAGCAAGCGACAGATATAGCTGTTTATTATCTTGCTACATAGTTTTATGAGGCGGGCATTCTTTTCAATACCGACTTATGGTTATGATTATGGAGTGTGCGCTAATGTGTAGTATACTTTCAATGCTAATGTGCTCTAAATACTTAATTTTTATATTTTATGTAATATATAAATGTTTTTAGATTCAATTGGGCCGCCCAGTTTCCAGGCGCCCGCTTAGGCGCTGGGCTGCCTAGACGCCCAAGCTGCATAGGATTTGGCTAGCGCTTTTTTAGTGCAACGATCAACCTCAATTAAGTTAGTACTATTTTTGGGACCACAAATTTTGGGGATGTAACCTCTTGATTGCTACGATCAACCTCAAAAAAAAAAGGAAATTTTCAAATCTTAGTTTGTGTGTGCTTGAAAAGAATAATGTCTTGAGAATAAACAAGGAAATATCTAATTTTTGGAGGGCAAGATTTAGGTGTTGAACTCAAAATCCAACTTTTTTTTGTTTTTTTTTTTTGGAAAATGCTTATTGGGAGGATTTGTTCATGTACTCCCTTGGCTGAACACCTATGGGAGAATTTCTGAATCTGAAATCCTAGGAACTACCTAAGAATCATTAGACGATTATTTGATAAAGAAAAATTGAATCTTAAGTTTTTTTATTTGGACAGTTTCGGTGCAATATCAAGACTTTATTTTTTGTAAAGGGTGCGACTTGAAATATTTCTTTTTCGAGGTCAGTCCATGGGTTGGTGGTACATCCCCAAAATTTGGTATCCTATAGTTACTTCTACATTAAATTTTACCTGAGGGGGTAGATAGCAGTATGCTCCTGCAGGAGCATGAAATCTTCTAGTAAAACTCGTATAAAGAAAATCTTCCAAAATATCGCCCTTTTACCGCAAGGGCATGCTATACGCGCTCAAATGCGGGCATTTCTCAATTTGCCCTGTTGCAAAAAGTTAGTTAGATGCGTTTCTATAGATGAAGCCTGTGCATTTCTGTTTTCATTATCTTGTGGTTTTATCAAGTCCGTTTAGCCATCATGTATCCCTCATTTGCTTGCTATATCACTTTCCACATGCTTGAGAATATGGAAAGAATATGGCAAGGATATAGAGGTTATCGGATTATCGGGTTTCTTCCCACAACTAAATTATTTCTCATTTACAGTATGCAGATGATATATATATTTTTTTTTTTACGTAGATATAGAACATATAAATAATCTCAGTGTTATTCTCGAGTGCTGTGAGATGGCTCTTGGTTTAAAAGTTAACTCTCAAGAAACAGCAATGGTGGGGTGGTGATAGGGATTTTCTAAAAGTTTGAGCCAAAACTTTACGTTGCAAAGTAGAACAATTACCTTGAAGTATCTTGATCTCTCGATTTTTTATTCACGATTAATTCATATAACTTGGGACCCGGTGCTTAAAAGGCTTCATGTCAAGTTAGATTTGTGGAAGTCCAGTTTTTTATTTTTGGGAGGTCAAATAACTCTTGTGAAATCAAAACTGGTAAATTTACCTATTTACTTGGCATCGTTCCTGCAGATGCTGAGCTTGGTGGTAAAACTTATTAAACATTTTATGAGGAATTTTAGCTTATTGAACGCTTTATGAGGGATTTTTATGGAGATTTGTTGATTATCAAAGTAAATATCACCTAGTTAGTTAGTTGAGACAAAATATGTACCCTAAAAAAGATGGTGGACAGGGTATAAGAAAATTGAAGCTTATGAACAAAGCTCTGCTATCTAAATAGTGGTGGAGAATAATCCGAGGGCCTAATCAATTATGGAAAGATCTTTTGGTTGTTAAATATAGATATGATCAGATTTCACATTTGATTGCAAGGGGTAAGGGGGGTGTCCATCAATCTCATATGTGGAAGGGAATCTACAGTTGCAGATATATCATTGCTGGTAACACTAACGTAAACGGCTGGTGAGGAAGGGAGAATGCATTTTCTTTTGGTTTAATAAATGGTATGGAAATAGGCCATCGATGATCTGCTACCCTAAGTTATTTGCCAACTACTAGGACTTCGAATTTGGTTATTCAAGAAAGTTCAGGAAGGGTGTGGAGTATCTCTTGCAACTGCAACAGGGTTGCTGATGTTGTAAAGCATTTTGATAGATCAGGAATCTGCCTTACCTTCCTTCAAATGGAGTTTATGAGATTGTATGGGAAAGGGAGAGTGGTGGGGTATTCTCTACTATGTCTGCCTATCGATTGATATTCTATGATCGAGCAAGCTTAGCTGCGAAGTTGAGTAAGGTGTGGAAGTGGCTTCTTTCTTTTTAAGATATAAGTTTTCTTATGGGTTGTTGTGCAAGAGGTAACATTTTGCCTAATGTTTGCTTGATGTATAAGCAGGATGAAGAGACTAAAAACCTTTTTTTTTTTTTTTGTTCTTTTACGAACCATATTTGGAGGTGGGCTTTCAGGAAGTTGGGCTATTATCTGACGCTTCCGAAAAGTCTGTTGGAGGTCATTGTTCACTTGAACTTGTCAGGGCTACCATCTAAGGGAAGAATGATATAGACGCTCTTCCGGGAAACGGTTTTTTAGGAGCTATGGAGAGAGAGAAAAATAGAAGAATTTTTTAGGCTCGTTTTTGAGTGCAGACAGAAATCAAAGATAAAATTCTACGGTCTCTACGGAGTTAATTCTTTATCACCAAAGATGGTAAAGGAGTCTCACGTGTGATGCCTACTTGAATTTGGAGAATCACATTAATAGCTCAGTGCCTGAAATTTGCCCTTGTGGAATTTGGAAGCTTTCACCTGATGGTTCTTTTAAATTGAATTTTGATGGTGGTTCTTTTAAAAACACGAGGCTAATGGGTATGGGAGGTGTTTTGAGTGATTCGGAGGGAATATTATTTTCTTTTATGCCGATCCTTGTGGGATTTCAACAACCAGAATATCGAACTTTGCTCTCTTAATTATACAGAATAAGGGGATTGTTGGTACGATATTGGAAGAAGGAGACTCCTTTAATGTTATCAACCAGCTAGCAAAAGGTGCCATGGTCCCCGAGTCTTTTATGTCTTAAAGATTTTGGATATGTTGTGTCTTGAATGTATCCTTTACTCATGTACCGTGAGGCAAATGAGGTGATTGATTGTCTTTTCAAGCTAGGGAGTTCTTGACCGGATCTTGTTGTCCTTGATGCCATGATTTTGAACAAGTAATTGTTGTTTGTCGAAAGCTGATAATAAAATTAGTAATATTGTTAACAAAAACATGAAATAAAAACAGAATAATAATTTATCATTAAAAGTATGTGGCTGGTATTGGGCTACTAGCTGGCCTCCCCTAGCCCTATAATAGGGGGGCTTGGGCAACTAAGTCAATGTTCTATAGATACGGATATGGGTGTTGACGCCCACAAGTTTCATGTCATAAATGTGTAGTATGTTGGCAAAAAAAACCCACTTAAATATGTTTGTATATTAATTTTTTAAAATAAATATAAGTTTTTTAAAAAAATATATATTACAGACTTCTAATTCTTTATCTTATTTCACGTTAGACTCTCTTTCTATTTTTTTTTCAAGCGGCATAAAAAAACCTTCGAGTATTTCATTGTACTTTTCATCTCTTCTCTCTCACATTTATTTACTTTTGGCCACAAAAACTAACATTAACAAATTGTTTCATTTCATCTCAATCCAAAAACTTTTTTAACCCTATTTTACACTTTTTAAAAAAGCTTTTGGGTTGAGATGAAATACAACAATTTGTCGTGGCTAGTTTTTGTAGCCAAAAGTGAATAAACTTGGAAGAGAAGAGATGAGAGGGTACTATGAAATACTTGAAGGTTTTTCTCTGCCGTTTAAAAGAAAAATAGAAAGATGATCTCCCATGAAGATATGATGGAAAATTAGGGGTCTTTACAAAATTTTGCCCTTTTTTTTATACATAATAAGGTTTCTCTGGAAAATTGAGCAAAGAGTTGGTTGACATTACCGTAGTTAGACATTTTTTTAGTTTGGTGGGTGTTCGAGTTCTTTCATGATTACATGATCTTATTCAAGATGGACAAAGTTCGACTCCCACAACAAGCAGGCTAAATAAATTGAGGGCCAGTCATTTTTTATTAAAAAATCACTTGCTGATGATGTGAATTGGACCAAAGATAAAAAAAAATCATTTGCTCGTGACAGGAATTGATCCAAATACAGGAATTCTTCCAAAGAGCTATGACCTAATAAAGCAAAAGTCTGCTATACTATTAAGAACTCTTGACATTTTATGACCCAAAAAAATGGCAAGTTATAGTAACACACTTGTATTAGAAGTGTCCGGTACTAAACAACAATAATGTCACTAGACAAGTATGGAAAAATATGGTGATATGTTAACACATGTCAACACGTAACACAGCTTCATACGGAATATTGAAGTAAGACAGTGAGAGTAGTAAGATTGCTTTTTATAAGAGATGGAGCATTTTTTTTATTTTTTATTTTGTGACGATTGTCTTAATGTGGAGAGAGAGAGAGATTGCTTAGAGAGAGTAAGCATCTGTGGGGGAGAGCAACCATTTAGGTTATGTAGAGATAGAAAATAGCAGAATTGATTGTTTATAGGGAGAGGTTTGAGGGAAAGAAACAGTTTGGTTTTGTGTTGAGAGAGACTAAAAGGATTGGAATTGTATAAAGAGAGTGACAAATTGGATTTTTGTACACAGAATGAGAGTAGTATAATCAATTGTGTAGTGTTTACAGTTGAATTCGAGGTGATCTAATAATAGATCAGACTGTGATTCATTCTAGACTTAGTTACCTTAACATGGTATGGGGTCTTGCCAAATTCCAGTCCCAAGACTATCTAATCTCGTAGAGAAATCAAATTTTCTATAGACTGCCAACAGCGGCGGTTGTGAATCACATTGAAATCAAATGAAAGCTAAGAAAACTGTCCTACATTAAGTAAAATGCAAAAATAGTTACAATATCCAATAAATTGAAATGAATTACGGTTACCAACCTCGGGCCTCGGGCTAGCATAGCCTCAATTAGATCAAGATGAATGAACAAATCCCTTTGTTCTTAGAAGAATTGGTTCCTCTGACTTTAGATTTGGTATGAAAGCAAGATTCTTGTGAATCTAAGGTTTAAGCATTTAGAAATGAAGAGGTATGAAGGATTTCTATTTTAATTGATCATGAATTGTAAGGAAAATTATGGTCTTTTAAAATGCATTTAGGTTTCTAAAGATTTATCCTAAGGATTCAAAGGTCTAACCCAAAAGTACTGGCAAAAATGCATCTAAGATGGGAAAGTGGTTAATCTTGACCAATCTTGAGATGACACATGGCAACAATGCATCCTGTGGCACTGAATGTTCACTTCCAGCGACACACTCTTCATCGCTTAAACTAATCAGATTCGGTTGGTGCGTCTTTTCTCAGGATCATGATTTTCAATATTTTTTCTTACTATTTCTTATCTGAAATCCGCACTTTGACGGATTCTATAATATTTTCTCCGGTTCACTACAAAACCTGTTTATTTTAGATTTTTTGGTTTCGTACTTCGATTATGGTTGACAATGGATTAATGGGGGCCAGGGTATAGTGTGGTCTCTATAAGTTAAATGGGTAGGGTTAATCTAGGCACCATTTTTGATGGTTTGCGACTCATTTCTATACCTCGGGATTTAGGAATAAAATCAATTTCAAACTGGGTGTCTACAGTTGCTCTTTTTTTTGTACACCTTGTTTTTTGAGGAATGCAGGTGAAAAAGAAGTAGAGATGTGAAACTAATGGATAACTCAAAAGCTGAGAACTCTTCGTCAAAGGATGGTTGTCCCATCAAGTCCATTGGCATATTGACTGCCATCCTATCTCAGGTGCTTGCCTCAAATTTCCTGCATCTAGGACTTACCGGCATAACCTTCTCTAGGATATTTTGCCACGGTATATGTCAGGATTGCTACATGGGTTCCATCGTGCTATTAAGTTTGAGTTTTGAAGTTGAATGAGAAATGATGGAAATGATTTTGACTTTCTTTCTGTACTCTTTTCTCCCTTGGATTTTCCTAATGTGGAGTAGGATGTCCTAGGAAGTTGCTAAGGAATTGGGTTATAATAGTCTTGCTTTTTTGAAGTTTTTGAAAGTCTTTCTTCTCAAAATTAGGGATTATTGAGCATGGGACAAGGATCATCATTTCAGGGGGCTTAAATCCGACTCCTGTATTTTTTAAATTATTTTTAAAATTTTTGAAAATACGAGGAATTTTCGAAACAGATGCTAGTGCCGGGATACTATTTAAACCAATATTATTAAAGTTTTTTAAAACTACAAATACATAATTTCAAAATCATCCAAATCAGGCTTCTGCATTTGGAATTTGAAAACCAAAATGAAGAAATCATCAGTCAAGAAGTTGGCAATTAAGAAATAAGAAATCAATAAATATTGCAATTAAGAATAATAAATTAGGAATAAACAATTAAGAAATGCAAATTAAGAACCAATAAATTAAGAATGAGCAATTGAGAAATGTAGAATAAATAAATATGAAATTAAGAAATTGTAAATTAACAAATGAAAGAAGAAAATTTTGAAAAGGGATAGGATTTTTAAAATGGATGAGTCAGTAGTTAAGCTTATATGACTATAGAGCCTTTTAATGAGTTTAGTTAGTGTCACGCAGACAACAGCATATTTGTACCTTGTTGGGGACAACAACATGCAGTTTAATGTCTTACCAACAACAACAAAATCAAAGTTGACCTTTTACATCATACAAAGCTAGACGTTTTTTACCTCGAAATAAAGCTATAGCAACACCATATGGCCTACAAGTTTTTTGAGACGAGATACACCTTACCTCTAATTTTATATGGGGGTAGGTCTATGAAATGAGACTTGAACGAATAACAGTTTAGGCCCATGCATGGAGTGGATTGCTTTGCTTTTGAAATGTTTTTTTAATGGTTATGAAATAATGATGAAATGAAGATGGAATGGACTTTGAAATGGCTTGAAATGATGATGGTCATGAAACCATAGATTTTTTATGCATAAAAGTTTGAAGGATGCTAGCAGGTTAGGCCCTTGCAACAATGGAGTAGATTTTGAAGAATATTTGAAAATTCAGAGTCAAATGATGATGAGTGGATTTTAAAATGAAAAGTCACTTTTGTAAATTAACTTTTTTTTTTTTTTGTAAAGGAATTCTAAAATATTATTAAGTCAAAACGAGATTACAGAGTCAGAGTCAACAAAAAGAACCTCTTTGACAAGGTAATCAGCCAACACATTGGCTTTCCGATAAACAGGCATAAAAGTAAAGATAAAACACCTTGAAATATTCAAAATCTGTATTAAGACAGACCTCAACTCCGCCTTCTGCACCCAATTATACTAATTAATAACATTCAAGGAATCACCTTTGAAAATACAATAAGAACCCAAATTCCTTACCACCAAAAATCGCAGGCCATGTGACAATCCATAGGTTTCAGCATAATTTGCTGTCCTCACCCCGAGAGGTCCTACATACGTAAAAATATGTTATTTTTACATACCTCGAGAGGCCATGTAACTTTGCAAATGAACTTAGTGGTCGTGTAGCTTAGGCTCTTGGGACCACGGAGCGTAACTGATGAAAACATTTTTGAAATTGGAAATATGGTTTTTTACGGGTTTTTATGTCCATGGGAGCTATCACAAACTGAATTGGAAGAGGGTATTTATAACTTCCAATCCTACCAGGGATATGAGTAGTCTTTTGAAATATTCCGAAAGGTCTGGGGATTTGTTGACATAGTCCACAATGCTGCCAGGGACGCGCTCGGAGTCACTGAGCCCTGACCACTACCAAATGTCACACACAAAACGGCAATGGAAAAAATCTCTCTATTGACCATCTACATGTATATATAATGTAACCCGAAATAACTTGCACTGCAAATTAACTTGCACAACGAGATAAATTACAAGAACTTTTTATACCTGATATATATAAAATAAATACAAGATTTTCAACTGTCGCTACACCAAATAGTACTAGAGATCTTATGGCAACTAGTGGTGGTTGTTAAAATCAGATTTGTCTTCAGGTTCCAGTACAAGTTTTTGTCTCTCTAGAGCCCATCCTACTATTCTGGATAGGAGTTGGATATATTAGAATAGAATTTGGCAATTGTGTATTAGTTTTGAAAAAATTTAGTTAGATTGGGACGGAGTGGGATAAGTCTAATGGTTTTAAGATGTCTTCTATGCACTTCTTAGGGATTATATGCTATAAACTATGGTACAATAGGGTTCACGACACTAGTATGGTCCCTAATGGTTCAAGATTGTAGATTGTTAGGAATTCCCTTGGCTAAAATTCAAGGGGGTGCCTTTAGCGAGAGGTTTACCACACCCAATTTGTCCATGAACCAATGGGGTAGATATACTCAAGTCGGTTTCTATAGAAGAAATTGAGAAGTAGAGGCAAGAAGAAGAAAATACTGTTTTACGTGGTTGGACTTTTTAGACCTACATCTACAGTTGATGGGTTATTCAGTTATGCCTATTATTTCATTCACCTAATATTAAATAAAAAATATAAGATAACAACAAAATAGAAACTAATTCTCCAAATATCTCTTAAATACATCTCCAAGATATTCTTCACATTTACTTACCCAAAAATATGGGATTGGGGTTACCATCTGTGTATAAATCATGTTTGAGTAGCTAGTTGTACATGGTTACAACTAACCATACACGTTTTCATTTTAACACTCCCCCTCAAGTTGGTGCACGTATATCTATCAAGTCCAATTTGCTTAATATTTCTTGAAACTGTATTTTGCTTGTGGTCTTTGTAAGGATATCAGCAATGGAGTAGTAATTTTCTTGGCTTGAATTTTTTCTCTCACAAAATGAGAGTTTGTTTCTATATACTTAATCTGTTCAAGAAATACTAGATTTGATACAATATGTATAGTAGCTTGGTTGTTGCAGTTTATAACCTTTGGACCCAAAATATTGAAACCCATATCTTTGCGAATAAATTTTAACTAAATTAATTTACAGGTTGTAGTTGCCATGGCTCTACATTCGGCCTCTGCGCTAGATCGAGCAACCACTGACTGCTTCTTACTTTTCCAAGTTACAAGGTTACCCCTTGCAAATATGCAATACCCTGTAGTGGATCTCCTATCTGTAGGACTATCTGCCCAATAAGCATCAAAAAAGGCAATCGTATCAGTATAACCATTCTTTTTCATTAAAATCCTTTTCCAGGAGATGACTTAAGGTACCTTAAATTTGATTGACAGCTTCAAGATGGGCAGTTTTTGGAGGATGCATGAATTGACTTACCACATTAACCGCATAAGCAATACAGTGAGATATATAAGTCGACCAACCAAACATTGGAACATCCCAATCTCTTCCAAAGCTTTGCCTAAGTCTGTATTGACTTTATAATTTGTCTCAATTTGAATATCAATTGGTTTACACCCTATCTTGTTAGTTTTGTGCAAAAGGTCTAACACATATTTCCTTTGAGAAATAAAAATTCCACTGTAAGAGTAAGCAATCTCAATTCCAAAAAAATATTTGAATTTTCTCAAATCTTTAATATCAAACTACGTATAAAGGTAATATTTAAATTTTGTTATGACATTGCAATCTGAAGACATTACATGGCATTGCAGATTGGGATACCCCTCTGATAAAATTCTGAAGTAGGTGGTCTCTAGTATTGATGCATCATTTGCATCTTGTAAGCTCTGTCGGTATGCAAAACAAACCACATTTACATTTCCAAATTATGATAAAATCAACAAAAATAACTTTGATATTATTCATTCAAACTTACGGGTACCTGCTTTGGTTGATTCCTTTTCTGATTTTAGATATGTGGTTTCCTTTATCGATGATAGAACTCGTTATGTTTGGATTTATTTACTAAAATTCAAGAGTTATGCATTCGTTACCTTTAAGAAAATATTTGAATTTTCCCAAATCTTTATTATCATACTGCGTATGAAGGTAATCTTTCAATTTTATTATGGCATTTGAATCACTTCTTGCTATAACAATGTCATCAACATAGATAATGACAATAACATTCCCAAATTACCTTCTTTTTACAAACATGGATGAATCAACATTACTATGAGAAAACCCTACATCAAGGAGAACTTGATTTAACTTTGCAAACCATGCCTTAGGAGACTGTTTAAGCCCATAGATTGCTTTCTTGAGCTTGCAAGCCAAATTTTTGTAGCCTTCTTGAGTAATAAGAAATTTCGTGAAACATTCATTTGCCTAGTTTCTACCTTTTTGGTAGGTGAATATCCCATGAATATACATTTAATGGATCGCTTAGCAAGTTTGTCTCTATGATTTTGTAATGATTTTGTAATGAATACCCAAAGCATTCACAACCAAATATCTTTAAATGATGAACAATAGGAGGACAACCATGCAACATTTCATAGGGGCTTTTATTATCCGAGATTTTAATCGACGATCAATTTATCAGATGACAAGCACTAAGTATACCCTCAAAGACCAGTATGATTTTGGACCATTCATTTGAAAAAGAAAGGCACGATGCCTGTTTTTTCTCTCAGCAATTCCATTTTGCAAAGGAGTTTCACGGATTTTCCTTGATTCTGGGATGCATAGAGTTCTTGGGAATCATGGATTTTCCTAGGTTCTGGGATGCATGTGAAAATTGGATGATAATTTTTCAAGATTCTGAGATGCATGTGAAAATTGGTTGATAACTTTCACCGGTGAAATTTGGTGGATACCTTTCACCGGTGAAATTTGGTTGATAACTTTCACCGGTGAAATTTAGTTGATAACTTTCACCGGTGAAATTTAGTTGATAACTTTCACCAGTGAAAATCGGTCGATAACTTTCACCGGTGAAAATCGGTCGATAACTTTCACCGGTGAAAATTGGTCGATAACTTTCACAGGTGAAAATTGGTCGATAACTTTCACCGGTGAAAATTGGTAAATAACTTTCGCCGGTGAAAATTGGTCGATAACTTTCACCGGTGAAAATTGGTTGATAACTTTCACCAGTGAAAATTGGTTGATAACTTTCACTGCCATTCGTTCCCTGGTTGATAACTTTCACTGCAGTTCGTTTCTTGTTTGATAACTTTCATTGTAGTTCGCTCTCTGGAATCACCTTTGGTTGATAACTTTCACCGGTGAAAATCGTTCGTTCCCTGGTTTATAATTTTCATTGCAATTCATTCCCTGGGAATCACCTCTACTGCTGATTTTCCTAGAATTTGGGATGCACGTGAAAATTGGTTCGGGGAATCACCTCTACTGCTGATTTTCCTAGATTCTGGGATGGAGCTAAAAATTGGTTCTAGGAATCACCTACAGCTGATTTTCCTAGATTCTGGGTTGCAGGTGAAAATTGGTTGATAACTGTGAAAATTGGTTTATAATTTTCACTGGTGAAAATTGGTTGCTCACTTTCACCAGTGAAAATTGGTTGATAACTTTCACCGGTGAAAATTGGTTGACAACTTTCACTGCAGTTTGTTCTTGGGAATCACCTCTGCTGTTGATCTTCTTAGATTATGGGATGCATTGATAACTTTCACTGCAGTTCGTTCCTAGGAATCACCTCTGCTGCTGATTTTCCTAGATTATGGGATGCATTAATTGATAACTTTGATTCTGGGATATGCATTGATTGATAACTTTGATTCTGGGATGCATAACTTTGGAATCACCTCTACTGCTAATTTTCCTAGATTCTGGGATGCATAACTTTGGAAGCATGTTGATGATTTTCTTAGATTCTGGGATGCAGGTGAAAATTAGTTGATAACTTTGGAATCTTATTTTCTTAGATTCTGGGATGCTGATTTCCCTAGATTCTGGGATGCAGGTGAAAATTAGTTGATAACGTTGAAATCTGATTTTCTTAGATTATGGGATGCAAGTGAAAATTGATTGATAACTTTGGAATCTGATTTTTTATTATGGTTCTAATTTTCACTGGTGAAAATTGGTTGATAATTTTACTGGTGAAAATTGGTTGATAACTTTGGAATCGGATTTTCGATTCTGGGATGCAAGTGAAAATTGGTTGATAATTTTCAGTGGTGAAATTTGGTTGATAACTTTGGAATCTGATTTTCGATTCTAGGACGCAGGTGAAAATTGGTTGATAATTTTACGAGTGAAAATTGGTTGATAACTTTGGAATCTGATTTTCAATTCTGGGATGCAGGTGAAACTTGGTTGATAATTTTCACTAGTGAGGAAAATTGGTTGATAACTTTACTGGTGAAAATTGGTTGATAACTTTCACTGCAGTTCCCTGGGAATCATATGCAGATGAAAATGATAATTGGTTGATAATTTTCACTAGTGAAAATTGGCTGATAACTTTACTGGTGAAAATTGGTTGACAACTTTCACTACAGTTCCTTGAGAAACACCTATGCAGGTGAAAGTGAAAATTGGTTGATAAATTTCATTGCAGTTCCTTGGGAATCACCTATGCAGGTGAAAATGAAAATTGGTTGATAACTTTCACTGCAGTTCCCTGGGAATCACATATGCAAGTGAAAATGAAAATTGGTTGATAACTTTCCCTGCAGTTCCCTAGGAATCACCTATGCAGGTGAAAATTGGTTGATAACTTTCACTTCGATGCAAGTGTTCCCTGGGAATCACCTATGCAGATGCAAATGAAAATTGGTTGATAATTTTCATTGGTGAAAATTGGTTGATAACTTTACTGGTGAAAATTGATTGATAACTTTCACTACAGTTCCCTGGGAAACACCTATGTAGATGAAAATGAAAATTGGTTGATAACTTTCACTGCAATTCCCTGAGAATCACCTATGTAGGTGAAAATGAAAATTGGTTAAAATGAAAATTGATTGATAACTTTCACTGCAGTTCCCTGCGACTCACCTATGCAGGTGAAAATTGGTTGATTACTTTCACTCCGATGCAGGTAAAAGTTGGTTCATAACTTTTTGGGATGCAAGTGAAAATTGGTTGATAACTTTCACATAGGTGAAAATTGGTTGATAACTTTCTGGATGCAGGTGAAAAATGGTTGATAACTTTCAGCATTGACTGCAATGTACCTGGGATGGGATGCAAGTGAAACTTGGTTGATAACTTTTGGTTGATAACTTTCACAATAGGGAAGTAGATTCTGCGGACCTGCAGTGTCCCCCAGAATCAGATTTTCCTAGCTTCTGCGGTGATTCATCAGATTTTCCTAGATTCTACGGAATCACCTCTGCTGTTGATTTTCCTAGATTCTGGGATGACGGTTTTCCTAGATTCTGAGATGCAAGTGAAAATTGGTAGGGTGAAAACTGATAGGGTGAAAATTGGTAGGGTGAAAACAACTAGAAACGTTGTTTGATGTTTGCAATGGGAAAGCTGGAAACTGCTTGTAATACTTGTTCATTATGTATTTCATTGATATGATATGCGAAATGCAGTTTTTTAAAAACATTTTGTAATTAAATAAGATTTCTTCCATTCATCCAATATAATACCAAACATGTAAATAGTTTCAAGGAATACCAATATTTACATAAATATTGAACATAATTGATTTTCTTAATATCAACATTTCACTCAACACATAGGAAGCTTTCAAGCGCAAACATATGCCATTTATTTAAGAAATATATATTTAAAAGTTTCAAAGCTAACCATTCCATTTTGCCACCACACCAATACATTACAGAAGATAAGTTTGTCTTCTTTCAAATAGTAACATGAAAGCAATTTCTTCAACAGAGAGATAATGAGAGAGAGTGAGAGAGAAACATGTATGGCAATTCATCCACTATAGTTCAACCCTTCAATATAATCATCTCGTAATTGAAAGACTAACAAAGTTCTGACTCATCAACAAGTGAACCAACACTTCAAGTAAATAGGAATTTTTTTCACCATGGCTTTGTCATCTTCTACTTCTATAGGTCTTCCTAATCCTCGAGCCATACCTGTTAAACTCAATGCCTTGGATTATTTTACTTCAAATCATTTTGTTCTAACTTATACCACAGGTAAGTGAGGGTCCTAAATTATGACATCAATATACTGAAACATTCATATCAAAATCCTAAGCAAGGAAGCATGGTTGAACAAAACTTCAAGATTATACCCATATAATCACATGAAACTGTTTCTTATAATCTAATAAAAAGAAAAATTACCTAATGAACTTATAGCAAACATACAACCCAATATCTTGACCATGAGTAGAAGAGCAACAATTCTCACTAGTAGAATAAGTCATTGTTGGGAGTGTATCCAATCCAAACAAGGAGTACAAAACAATGTGTTTTTACATGACTCAAGACTCACCTGAAATATCAGGAACAAAAATTATAAGTGGGCAAACCACGAGACACTGAGATGTATTTATCAGATTGTTGTGGATGAGATATTTTCATTTTAGAAGCTAATGCCTCTATTTTGGCAGCACGGTTGGACATAGACTAGGCAGGATGCATCTGAACATGTACAACACCTTGAGGATTCTGTGTTGCTCGGCTTTCAAATGAAGTACAAATACTGCTTGGTTTATTGCAGTGAAGTGAAGAAACAAGCCACCAATATTTCGCGAAGTGTGTCATAAGCAGCAGATTGTCGGAAAATGAACTTTGTTCAAAATGTCACCAATACTTACATGGCAACTTTATGACAGTCCAATGAATGAGATTCTGAAAGAAATTCAATTATATGGCTTTCTATGAACATACGAAACATTTAGCACTGCTTTACCATTTTCCCTAAGTGTTAAAAAGTATCATGAGCAACAAATACATTAATACAAGTGGAATGTCAGCATCAGCAGGAAGTAACTTGTTTAAATACACCTTGCTCCTAAGAGCCAGATCCTCACTCATAATACTTGAACTTTTTATAACGTAGAATGAAAAAATGATCACAACAGAAGTTCAACTTGGAGTGGCGGCATCTTGGTTTTCGAATGAGATGCAAAGGGGTTGAATCTAGTCCTTGTAATAGGCCAAGTAGTGGCAAATACATATGATAAAAAAAAAACATAACTAATAAAATAAAATCTACAAAATAATTACAAAAAAAAAACAATGTACCTGAGAAATGGTCTAGCGAAATATTCCTCACAAAGTAGAAGACACGCACCAAAAGATTATAGCTGTTAAACTCAATGTCTCTGACTATTTTACTTAAAAAGATTTTGCTCTAACTTATATAAGACGATAAAGCCATGGTAAAAGACTAACAAAGTTCAGACTCGTCAATAAGTGAGCCAACACTTCAAATAACTACGAGTTTTAGAACTATGCATTCAGAAAAGTTCAGGTTGAATGTTTTCAAATTTTGACTTATACTTACAGTTGCATCAAATTCTATTCCAATAAGTAATCCAATTAAACATGAAATAGTATATAGAATTTCACTCGCACATATAGTATATAGAATTTCACCAATAGTATATAGAATTTCACTCGCACATACACAATTAACCATGAATCCAGATTTACAAGCACAAAAAAATCACGAAATAATCAAGAAACTGAATAAAAATAATCAGTGAACTTTATGTCAAGCACTCAAAACATTTAGTTAACTATGAATTTAGATTTACAACACAGAAAAATCACGAAATAAAGCATTTGCAGTGCCTTAGAACCCTATTTGCAATAGCCAACAGAAACAACTATTAAACCAAATGAATACTGCATTTAACAGAGGAAATTACAGGAAAAATAGTAAAATCAGTAGGCTTAACACTAGAAATGTTTTTTACGGGGTTTCCTCCAAAACACCCTGAGAACAATGGTGTTTATAAGAAATCCGAAATTAGTAAGAAAAAAAGAGAAAAAGATGCAAAATCAACAAAGAACTTACTGATTAGGATCGCGAGGCTGTGAATAGTGCTTGGCAAGAGGAAGCTTTCGCATATGAGCTGCTGTTTTGCTGGGGAGAAAGCAAGATGATTACAGAGGTGCTGGTGCCTGCTGTCTTTTGCTTAGCGAGATGGCTCGCGTTTTTCACGATCCTCTGTGTTCTGACTTTCACCAACAACCTACCGCACAGCCAAAACCTCCGCAGCCATTTTCCTTAAGAGGAATAGTAAAGGGGGCAAAGGAGGGTTTCGACTTTTACCAGAACTTACGGTTATATCCAACATTTGCTCAGTCCAGAGCTTGAAATGAGCAAATACAAACTTTGCTGGCGTTTGTATAGGGCACGCGCCGCTGTCCTATATATTTATTTTTATTTTTTTTCTCTCATTCATTACAATAATGATATTATTTTATAGATAAAATAACCCATAATTTTTATTTTTAAGATTCATTTCACAATACACCTAAAATTTTAAAAAATTTCTTGAAGTAAGTTAAAGCCAAACAAATATAAAAAAATATACTTTTTATAAAAACCATCTTATATCTCTTTCTCTCTCCCGTACTCCTCTCTCCATTTTTTCTATATTTAACCCCACCCTCCCTCATTCCGCTCTCTCTTCACTCTCCCTCCTCGCGCTCTTTCTCCCTACACTCTCTCTCCTCCCAAATACATGTTTTTCCCATTTCTAACCCCTCACCCTCCCTCTTTCGGCTCATTCTCCTCGCTCTTTTGGCTCTCTTTCCTCACTCTCCCTCCTCTCGCTCTTTCTCCCTTCACTCTCTCTCCTACCAAATACACACTTAGTATATGAAAAGAAAGAAAACTATTTGGATAAACACAGGGAAAGAGGTGTTTGGTGATGAGAGTACCGACAAGAAAGAGATAAGTGTTTGGATAAATACAAAGAGAGAGATGTTTGGTGGTGAGAGGCTATCAAGATGAGACATATATTTTTGAATAAACACGGGAGAAGAAATAGTGAAACACGTAACAAAAGAGAGAACGAGTGAAGTTTGAGGTATATAAATACAGAGAGATATAGGATTGGGTTTAGAAAGAGCATGTCATTATCATAATTGTTTAAGTTAAAAAATAAGTTTAAAGTGACCAAGGGTTGGAAGATCTTTTTTGAAACATTAGGTTTATTAATAAATAAAATCTAAAAATATAGGATATGAAGATAATTTTCTATTTTATATTATGATATTTAATATTTAGTACTATTATTATTATTTTAAATATTATTATTAAAGATCATCAATCTTATTATAAGGGAAAAGTTTATATATAGAGTTGAGGCTCTAAACAATTAAATGAGAGCCTACCTCAAAAATTGCACTAGAAAATGTTGTTTTGATGCCCAAATATCCTCAAATTGATCATCTCGACATCAAGATGCATGGAGATGAGAAAAAAATGGATTTCAAGTTTTGGAAATAGTTTATTTTGTAACGCATTTTTTTATTGTCAAATTTTCAAGATTTTCAAGTTTTTATAGATCTATTGATACACACTAGTTTTGAAGCTTTAAACTTTATAAATAAATATAAAAATATATTTTAAGTCTATCACAAAGGTTTACAATAATGAAACCACATTTCTCTACAATATTTGAAGGCAGGCTCTAATTTGATTATTTGGAGCCTGGGCTCTATACAAACCACACCCTTATTATAATATGTTATTATAATATAATAATATTAATACTATAATAATGATGTATAATATCAATATCTTTTTATTACAATATTATGCTATCTTAATATATTAATATCGTATTATATTAATATTAAAAAAATTGTACTTTTATTATAATATTGATAAATATTATGATAATTAATACTAATAAGATGATATTAGATTATTTTCTAAATATAATAATTATGACATTCTTATATAATTATCTATATGTAATATTATTATAATTATATTGTCATCATAACATTATGTTATTATCTTTACATATTGATATTACATTACATTTTTACATTTGATCCAAAATCTTTTTGGCATTTAGTACCTAGTCCAACTAAAGGGAAAGGAAATGGTAAAATTTTAATAAAATCAAAAAGTGAAGTTGTTGAAATTGGAAAAACTCTTTCGATCAAAAGTGTACTACAGGGGAATCAATCAAGTCCATATTCTTTATTTGATTGGATGATATACCAAAAAACCTTTTATTTTAAAATTGTTTATGTGCTTTTAGTTTCATCTATCATTTTAAACCAGTGTTCATATATCGATGCTGGAGAATGTGTTTGAAAAGTAATAAGCCCCTTTGATATGTAGTCACCTGCAAAAAAATTATTGGCATGCAAACCCAAGACAAAGGCATGATCTTTGAATAAGAAAAAGAACGGATCTGAATCACATAAGGGCACATTGATAGAATAGAAACTTCTAGTAAAATGTTCCACCATATATCCTAACAAATGTAGTACATTACATAATAGGTTTTAGGGATTGCCATTTATTCATTAAGTAGTGTGCTTTGGCACTGTATCTTTCCAAAATGGGTACTATCGGATCTAACAAGGACTAGTATTAGGAACTGAAAATACTTTTGTCTTTTCATTGCTCGCAACAAACAAAACAAACAAATGAGTTCAAATGACTTATTGATTTCATTATATCTCTGCTGAAGGGGCATTTATCTTATGAGCTCGCCGATTCCATTTTTGCCTCGTCTCAAGTGTTAACTAGGGGGAATCCACATAAATGAATTATCCAATTAGACCTTCTACTTTCCTTGACTCGGATCCTTGATTAACAAATTAGTTGGAAAACCTAATATAGATTGTGGCTTGGATGAGTTCGATTCTCTTTTGAATCCCTGTATGCGCAATTCCTTGGAAATCCAAGTATGTAATTCTCGATAAAATATCATAGATTAATATTCAAATATTATGTATTTTAATATATATTAATATTATAATATTATATTAAGGGTGTGGTTTATATAAGGTTGCAACCTTAAACATCCAATTACGGTGCACCTCCAAATTTTATCACAACATGTAATTTTGATGTAAAAAATTATTAGGATCATCTAAAACTATATTTTCATATCTAATTATAAAAATTTAAACTCCAAAAATGGTTAAAATCAAGTAGATCTATTTTAAAAATGGACGATCTAGATAATATATTTCAAGTTGCACTATTTCTCTAACTCAATCTTCTTCTTCTTCTTTTTTTTTGATCGTATTCATACATCTCGATGCCAAGATGATCAATTACATGGTTTTTCAACATTAAAACAACATTTTTCGATGAATTTTTGAGGTGCGTATGTAGTTCTATATTTTAAGGTTGCAACCTTATATAAACACTAATAAAATAATATTATATTATTATATAATTATTATAATTATAATACTACTATATAATTAAAATATTCATGGTATTATATAATTACAATATTTATAGTGTTCTTTTATTATTTTAAATATGGGTGTGGTTTCAATAAAGTTGCAATCTTAAACAATTCAATTAAAGCGCACCTCTAAATTTTATCATAAATATAATTTTGGTATAAAAAATTCTTAACATGTCTTAAGAATCTATTTTCATCTTTAATTATAAAACTTAAATTTATAAAAATGGTTCAAATCAAGTAGATCTATAATCACAGGAAAATCTTGAAAATGAACAATTCAAATAATGTGTTGCAAGATGCACTATTTCTCGGACTTGAAATTATTGTTTCTTTTCATATTCATACATCTCGATGTCAAGATGATCAATTAAAGGGTTTTCTAACATCAAAACAACTTTTTATGATGGATTTTTGATGTGCACTTTTAATTCTACATTTTTAAGTTGTAACCTTATATAAACTTTTTTCTTTTAAATATTATGACATATGATCAATATTATTAATGTTTGTATTATAATATAATAACACTATATCATAATAGTAACATATAACACCATATTACATTAATGCTAATAAAATGATATTGCATTATTATAACTATGATATATTATGTGATTATGATATTTATATATGTATTATTTTTATTTAAAATATTTATAATTAGAAGAGTAAGAGTGATGATCTTGTGAGATCCTTCCGTACCCATATGTACAGGACTTTAAATGATCACTATTAAATATGATACAGATCTTTAGAAAAATTATTACATCGGTGTGGAACTTGATTTTTTTAGAGAAATGTGCCATATTTAATGAAGATCCTTTTAAATCCTACGCACATAAATGTGGGAGGGTCTTATGTGATCGTTACTCTGAGTAATCATTTAAATATTTGATTGAATAAACCAGTTTATATTTAGATGAGCCAAATATAGGATTTGTTGTAGCTCAGGTTGATCCACCTATCCAAACGGCAATATTTGTAAACTATCTTTAACAAATATTAGAATTTATAAACCTAAGGTTGGTGCATATAGTCCTTTATATAAGGAAAAAGTTTATATAAGGCCCATTTCTTTCTATAAAAAAATACTATGTATAAAACAAAAATAAAATAAAAAGCAAATGTCTCTCTTGGAACAAACTGACGTGATAATCGCCTCTCTCTTTCTCTTTCGTGTTCGGGCGAGAGGTCCTGCGCAAAAGCTCTGCAATTGTAGTCGAGGTCATCTCACGAACGCCACCCCTCTCTTCTCTCTCTCCTCCATCCTCTCTCTCTCTCTCCTCTCTCCCTCG